>RJWM01002993.1:0-119168 GCA_004363535.1 Dasyprocta punctata | reverse complement strand
CTAGCAACCAAATAAGGAAACTGTTGTATAAGTGTTGGCTTTTCTAGTTATTTGTTTGTTTGTTTGTTTTGGTACCAGGGATCAAACTCATAACCTTGTGCTTGCCAGGAAAGCCCTGTGGCGCTGAGCTATATCCCCGGCCCCTGTCTAGTTATTTCTATTCAGTGGAACTCATTGTAATGCCTCTGCATTCTGTTGTCTCAACTGCTACTTAAAGGTGGCATAAAATATAATTTAGCCTATGGTATCAGTGATAGAAATGATACCTTTCTAAAGAAGGGATTTATCATAATAATGCTGCTTCTTAAGGGCCTGCATTTCTAGGATTGCATTCCCTTCTGCTGTACCATATCTGTCTGTCTGTCTGTCTGTCTGTCTATCTATCTATCTATCTATCTATGTTGACCAGTCCTGGTTATATTCTTTTCCCCTTTTCTTTGGACCATAATAACCCCTTGAATAGTGACTACAGCTGGGTACCTTTGAAATTAAAGTGAAGAGACTACATGGAAAGGTATTTGGACATGTAATACAAGGTGTTCCTTAAGTATGTTACAGGTTTACTTTAACCCTGTAATTTAATAATAATGGTATAGCAAATTATTATTAATAGCTTTACTTGTATGTTTAAAAGTCATGTGTTCACATGCTTAAATCTGGGTATCAGAATTTAAGTAATTGTTGAAGTGTATGAATGTTTCTGATTAAGACTGATTACAAAGCAAAAAAAAAAAAACTCATAATTTCAGAAGTACATAGTATTGAATATATATATATGAAAGAAAGTTCCTAAAATGGCAATGAGTTAAAGTTTTACTTTGTTCATTTACAGGCTGATCATTATATACTTATTAAGGCTTTTCTGTTTGATGATGTCATTTGAGTTTTAATGTTTGTTTTTATAACTACAAATTGCTGAAATTCCAAAATTCTTCAAGTGTTAGAAAGTTTTTTCTTTAATTTTAAATTTTATTTTATTTTACTTTATTTGATTAATTTTAAATTTTAAGAAAGAAAAAAGATTGTGCTGAAGTTTTTCTAAAAATACATCAGTAGCTTAAATGCATAATAATTTTTTAAATGTTCAACTATTTGTGTTTAGTGACACATTTTTTAAAAAAATGAAATCCTTTCTGCTTCTGAAAGTAAGGACATTCTATGTATGTATGTTTGCTTATAAACTATATGTTCATGCCTTTGTATATATGTCTGTGAGAGAGTAGGAATCTCAAACTGTAAATATCAGTGTATGTCCAGTAGGCTGAACGGTTAAGTAGTTTCAATGAGTAGGTCATTTAAAAGTCAGGAAGTATGCAGTTCATTATCTGTTTTCCCACACCTTACCAAGATCTTCTGTCTTTGAATTAGCATTTTATGCATTATTCTGGGTTTAACTAATAAGGCCACATAAGATTAGCTTTTTCTGATATTTGTCAGGTCTTCCAAAGGCCACCTGCAGGTTCAGTGATTCATTCAGGGTACTCACAGGCCTCAGCATATAGTCCTACTCTAGGCTGTGATTTAGGGCAAGGAAAAGATACAAAACACTATCAGCAAAGGGAAAAGGCACATAGAATGAAGTCCAGAGGAAATCAGATTCAAGATTCCATGAGTCCTTTCCTAAGTCGAATCACAGATTGGACTTGATTCTTTCAACAGCAGTGACAGCACATGTGAAATGTAATCTAGATACCAGTAGCTCTTTCGGTATTCCATGTCCAAGATTTTTACTGAGGGCTGGTCACATAGGAACACTCTTCCTAGCATGTGCCAAATTTTGAACTCATAGAAGGAAAGAAAACATTCAGCATAAACCTGTTGTTCACATAAACAGTTCAGGTGCAGTGAACCACTTTTATTAGGTTGGTGGAAACATCCCTAAAACCAGGTTTCTAAAGATGTTTGTAGCGGATAATCATTTTTCCACATAATATATTGTGAAAAATTAGGTATTTTTAATCTTTATTTAGCAGTATTTATTCACCTGGGTATGCCATTCTAATTAACATTATTTGTCTATGAAAAGTGAAACACTTGTACCTTGAGTTAGATGCTTAAGGCCCTGTTCCTTTTACTGGTGGTATCTCGTGGGAATAGGCCACTATAGTCTCTGGCAATGAAACCATCTGTTGCCACAATATTTTTATATTACTATAAGAGTTTAGAAGACTTATTTATGTATTTTTGAAGATTATTCTCTAATTTCTGTTCCTTTCATGCTACTTTAAAAGCTTCCTGGAAGTAATACAATAATTTTTCCATCATATTTTGTAAGTTAGATCTCGCTTTTAGTAGTCCTTGTATATAACTCTTTGTAGTCCTTGCGTATAACATGAATATTGTTGAGCTGTAATATTAATACTTCAATGTCACTATATTTTAGACTTGCAAATGATTTGAAATGGCATTACAAACAAATCCTTGATAGGTTATCATCCCTACATCAGTTATTGAGTGGGTATAGAGCTAGAGCAGCCAAAACAGACAGTGATACAGTACTCCAGAAGTTGATGCTATGCACAATTCATAGAAATGCAAATTGGAGTGTTATCAAAAAGTGTCTAAAAAGTCTGTCTTACTTTTACTATAATCATCTATTTCACTGGTCTTTTACAGATTCAGAGAACGGTTTAACCATCTTTCATTAAGACAACTGCTAATTGTTTTAAAGGCCTAAGTTTCCATTGGCCTTTTTTTATTTTGTGAGATTGAGCTATCCTAATTTCTTCAGCCTTTCTCAGACAAATTTCAGAAATACTAATTTGGCATTTTGAAAACACAGAAGAAATGCCAGCTTAGTCTAATCCAGGGGTCTGTGGATTTGGATGCAAAGAAAAAGTTGTACAGTACTTTTATTTTTCTAACCTCTATTTGAAATTGAACATTTTCTTCCATTATTATATTACAGTTTATTTAAAAGTTTGGTTAGTGTATTTCAATGTAATTATGTCCTTTATAATTTTATGTATTCTGTACATTTAGAAACATTTTGAAAAGCGATCTGTAAGCTTTATCAAAGGCATATAGCAAAAAGAGAAGAAAAAAATGTTACCCTCTGTGATAGGACTACTTGAGTATCTTTTAACTGAGTATTCTCAAAATTGTGCTTTTCTTTTCTTTGCAGGAGCGATAACAATGATAACTTGTTTCATTTGATGTACTGTTATATTTTTAGGTTTATGTACAAGTTAATAAAGAAGCGGCAGATGATAAAAATATCGCAAAACTGGCACATGAATTCTTCCAGCGACTGGAATTGGGTGACATGCAAGCACTTTCACTGTGGCAAAGATTTCGAGACTTGAGCGTTAAAGAATACAGTCAAATTTACAAGGTATGCAAAGATTCCTGTGCTGTCCTGTGATGTGCAGCTCTCCCTGGTATTATTGCTTATTAAAGCTGCTGCTTAAGCTGGTATCTAAGAACAGATTTATGATTAAGTTGAAAATTGAGACTATGTAATGTCAGATGACATTCTAATACTTCTTGTCAGTCTGGCTTTTCTTTCCTCTCTTCTTCTTTTTTTTTTTTTTTTTTGTACTGGGGATTGAACTCACTCACAACCTCGCACCTGCCAGGCAGGCGCTTAGGTCACTGAACTAAATTCCCGGCCCTCTTTCCTTTCTTCTACCATTCCTAAACTTTTTATTCATTTTTTCTTCTTTCATTTCCTTAGGACTGTATTTGATGAGAATAAATTCATTCATTTAATAAACATTTTGCTAAGGGAGATACTGTATGCATCAGTGAGTTTAAGAAAAAAAATTTAGTCTCATGCACCTTACATTCTAGCATGGAGAAAGAAAATTAAACAAGTTAAAGATAGAGTGAAAAGAAACATGCATAGTGTGTCAGATGGTGCTGGATCAGGTTTATTAAATGAGTGGCATGAGGAGAGTTTTGATAAAGAAGCCACGTAGCTAGAGTATGTAAATAAGAAGAGAAGTGATAGGAAAGAAGTTGAAGAGGTTGTTATGTGAGGCATGATATTGGCCATTCTCCAGGGCTGCCCAGTATAGCTCTCTGCTATGATAAGAAAATTCTGTGTCCTTATCTGTCATAGAAACCACTGGCCACATGTGGCTATTGAGCACCTGAAGTGTAACAGTATGCCTGAGGAAGTAAATTCTCAATTTCATTTAATTCTAGTTTAAGCAGCCACATGTACCCGCAACTACCATACTGAACAGCACAGTACCATTGTAAGGACTTAGCCAGGGTAGTATGAATCATTAGATGGTTTGACCAGAGGAGTAACTTGATCCAGTTTTTATTTTCCTCATCTGTGTGACAGATGGTAAAACATCCTTAATTTTGTCTTAGGGTGAGATTATTGGAGATTTAACTAATATTTTGTTTTTTTTGTTTCTGAACTCTTTTTAGCGTCTAGGAATATACTTTGATGAATATTCAGGAGAATCATTTTATCGTGAAAAATCTCAAGAAGTCTTAAAGTTGCTGGACAGTAAAGGACTACTACAAAAAACAATGTATGATAAGGTTACTATTCTTTAGTAAAGTTACATGTTCATTGAAGATTCTTTATATGAGGGAACTAAACCTCAGAGAACATAAGTGACCTACCTGTCAGTCACACAGAAACTGATAAGGTATAACTTGAAAAACAGCTACTCTTTCTGATTCAGCCTTACCTTACAAAAACAAAACTAGAAAACCCGTATCCTTTTCAGGAAATACTTAATGCTATAGCCTTTTGGAAGAGTAAAGTGAGAAAATCAAGAAGTAGGAACAGGAAAAATAATGTAAGATCAGAGACATTAGTGGTCCCTTCTGAGATTCTGTCACCATGTGTTATGATAGAATTATTATTATTTTTTAAGTTTTTGACAAGTGACAAAAATGTATATATTTATGGTATCCTTTGTGATATTTTGATATATATGTATATATACACACATCTAAGTAAAGCTAATTAACATACTTAGCTTTAGTAAGCATTAACTATCTAAAAGTCACACACTTTGGTGTGATGAGAAATTTTTTTTTTTTTTTTTTTTTTTGCGGCACCGGGGATTGAACTCACAGCCTCGTGCCTGCCAGGGCAGGCGCTTAAGGCACTGAGCCAAACTCCCGGCCCTGGTTTTTTGAGGCAGGGTCACACTATGTAGCTCAGGCCGGCCTTGCACTCGCGTTGTAGCCCAAGCCGGCCTCAAACTCACAACGCTTCTCCTACCTCAGCCTCCCGAGTGCTGGGATTAAAGGCGTGTGCCACCACGCCCGGCTTGATGAGAAATTTAAAATCCACTCCTAACAATTTTCATTTGTACTGTACATGATTATTAATTATAATCACCATGCCATACAGATTTCTCCAGAACTTATTCTTCCTGTATAAGCGAACTCTGTACCCTATAGGTGATTGATATTACCCCCATTTCCTGTCCCTGGTAACCACCGTTCTCTTTCTGGTTTCAGTTCTTTCCTATTTCATATAGAAGATCATGCAGTATTTGATTTCCTGTGCCTGGCTTATCTCTTTGAACATGATGTCCTCTGGGTTCATCCATATTGTAACAGATGACAAGATTTCCTTTTATAAGACTGAATAGTATTCAGTGATGTATATAGACCACATTTTTAACAATCCATCATCTGTTGATGGACTCTAGCTTGATTCCATATCTTGGATATTATGGATAGTGCTGCAGTGAACATGGCAATGCAAATGTGTTACACTGATTTCATTTCCTTTGGATATATACCCAGAAGTAGAGTTACTAGATCATTTTGTAATTCTGTTTTTAAAAAGCCTGCCAGGTGTGGCAGTACATACCTGTAGTCCCAGCACTCAGGAGGCTGAGGCAGGATGATTGCTGTGAGTCCAGGGCTAGCCTGGGCTACCTAGTGAGTTCGGGCCAGCCTGAACTACAAAGTGAGAACCTATCTCCAGATAAATAAATAAGTAATTTTTGAAGAATTTCTATAGTGTTTTATATAACAGTGGTACCAGTTTAGATTTCTAACAGTAGTGTACAGGGATTCCTTTCCTCCACATTCTGGCCAACACTTACTGTCTCTTGTTTTTCTGATAAAAGCCATTTTAGCAGAAAAGGTGTTATCATTGTAACTTTAATTCGACCCTGATGATTAGTGATGTTGAGCACCTTTTCAGATACCTGTTAGCCTTCTGTGTATCTTTTAAAAAATGTCTCTGTAAATCTTTTGCCCATTTTTAAATTGGAGTATTTGTTTTCTTGTTATTGTTATTGGGATTGTCAGTTTCTTATAGTCTGGATGTTAACCTCTTATGAGATTATGGTTTGTGTATATTTTCTCCCACTCTACAGGTTTTTCTCTTCACTTTGTTGATTGCTTCCTTTGTCGTGCAGGAGCTTTGTAGTTTGACATGATCTCACTTGTCTTTTTGTTTTCTTATTTTGCTTTTGGGATTATAACCAAGAAATCTTTGCTTCTTCTATCTTATCTTCTAATATTTGTACAATTTCAGGTCTTCGGTTTACATCTTTAACCCATTTTGAGTAGATCTTTATATAGGGGTGAGGCAAGGCTCCAGTTTCATTTTTCTGCATACAGATACCTAGTTTCCCAGATAATATTTATTGACGAGGTTGTCCTTTCCTCATTGTTTCTCCTTATGAATTTTGGAATTATTTTTTTCTATTTCTATGAAAAATGTTGATCTTTTGATAGGAATGGTATTGATTTTGTAGGTCACTTTGGATGGTGTGGATATTTTTACAACAGCCTACTTGTGTCTTCACTTTGTATGTTTGTCGTTTTTCAGTATACAGATCTTTTACTTCCTTGTTGAAATTCCTAAATATTTTAAAATTTTTGATGCTAGTATAAATGGGATTGTTTTCTTGGTTTTATTTTCAGATCTTATTGGTATATAGACATGCTATTGAGTTTTGTTTGATTTTGTATACTAGTTTTGTTTATTGTGTTTTTTTTTTTTTTTTTTTTTTTTTTTTTTTTTTGCGGCACCGGGCATTGAACTCACAACCTCGTGCCTGCCAGAGTAGGCGCTTAAGGCGCTGAGCCAAACTCCCGGCCCTGGTTTTTTTTTGAGGCAGGGTCGCACTATGTAGCCCAGGCCGGGCTTACACTCGAGTTGTGGCCCAAGCCGGCCTTGAACTCACAACGCTCCGCCTACCTCAGCCTCCCGAGTGCTGGGATTAAAGGCGTGCGCCACCATGCCCGGCTATTGTGTTTTTTGGTGGAATCTTTAGGGTTTTCCATGTATAGTATCTTATTGGCTGCAAACAAATATACTTTAACTTCTTCCTTTCAGATTTTGATTCCTTATATTTTTCTTGTCCAATTTCTTTTTAATTTTTAACTTTCTGTCAGCTAAGTAAACAGAAAAATGGTACCATTTATAAGTCCCTAGCCATCTGTAATATACAAGGAAACCAGGTGCAAGGAAATTTCACCTTTTACGGTATGAAACCAAAATTTCTCCTGTCATCTTCTTAAGGAAGACCTGGAAAATACAGTTAATAGCATCCTCAGTGATGTTCAAAGGAAATTTTTGTCATATGCAAGTTTCAGTTTTTGGTCAAGCAAAAAAAACGTTAATAAAATTCTATGCTGTTTTTTAGTACACGGTACTTTATGGCATGCTAAAAGTTAGCTTATTGTATGCTATAACAGTTTTCATTAGAAAAAGATTGTGGTATTTCATAGACAAGCAGACTGATCTCTTTTCAATTAGTATATTAAAGATTTTGAGTACCTTACCTAACACTATGGAGTTTAAAAGGGAAAGGTAATATCCACTTTTTAAAATAACTCAGTCATTCTTAATAGTTTTGTTTTGTATTGTTGGTTGGTCATAACTTGAATTGACAGTGCTTATTGGAGTATTAGTAATAAAAATGACTTCCAGTTTGCCAAAGATAATGTTATAGATGTTATACTTTCAAAGGTCTTAATTTATTGTGTTGCTTTAGAGTTGCCTCCTTATATTCCTAGAAAAGGAACTGCTATAGTGGATCTCTCTGGGAATGGTGACCCCTCCTTGGTTTGTACTGTAATGCGAAGTGATGGGACTTCTCTCTATGTAACAAGGTTCGTAGTTTCTGTGAAGGTAAACATGGAATGTGTATATTATTTCATCTTCTTTGTTCAGGACAAATGGCAAAAACTGTTACCAAATTTTAGTTACAGATTGTAAGTCTATTTGTTTCATATTTTAAAATACTTACTAGCTTTCTTTAGATAACTGCAAACTATGTCTCCTGGAAGGTTTAATATCATCAGGAAATTGACTTGAAAACTATTTGCAATTTCTTAACATCCTAGAATTTCTATGGTTAAGCTATAAAACCTAGGTCCTTTATAATAAACTTATTTTGCAATGTTGGTAATCAAACTGAGGACTTTATGTGTGTAAGACAAGCACTGTACCCTCAGCCCCCACACAAACAATTTTTATAACAAAGTAATTATATTTCATTACTTACTACTATCATTTATTTGAATCAGTTTTTAACAACCAGCGAAGTCTTTTAACTGCCCCTTAGAAATTCATCTCTTACTATTAATTTTTGACCTTTCCCTTTATGAAGTCCATGCAGTTGAGGTTAGGAAATAGGAACCTATGTATAAAAGGAACATTCTTTGTCTAAATATAAAAATTATATATTGTTTCTGCCAGCTAATGATTAGACAAATTAAAGCAACCTGTGAACAGTAGTTAAGAGAAATGTCCATTTTCCATGTCAGAAAGACTACTGCTATCCTGACCTGTGTCATCTTTTTTTTATCACAAGTGCTATCAATTAGGTCTGCAGTTTTCTATGTATTTACATTAATACCTTTACATTTTCTGTTTTTCTTTGGGAAAATAATTGTCTCTTTGCCACAGTGGGTTCCTTACAGAATACATGTGTGTGTGAAGATACGAATTAGAGCAGACAAAAAAAAAGTGCAGAATACTGAAAAGAAAGTATGAGACTGGAGATTTGGATTTTTGTTCTGATATGTAGCTATTACTTCACACTCTGGACCATGGCTCCCTGCTTTATGAAGTGGGAAATCCAGACTAAATGACTTGGCACTGCTTTTAGCTTTCAAATTCAGTTTCTGCAAAGTCAGACTAGTATTATTTCTTAAATCTTCTCTTTTAATTCTTTCATGGTTCAAGAGGTTTCTTTTTGTGTTGAGCTTGGTTCAAACCAAAAAATGTAATGGGGCTGTGTTTTTGCAGCACCATTTTTGTGATAATTGTCTTTGAGTATTCTTTAAACTACTGCTGCTACTATTATAATCTATCTCAGAAATCTTTTTAGCCATAATTTTCTGAATTGCTAATCTTCATGAAATTTCAGGGCCAGAGCTATACAATATCTGTGAATATTATATGAATATGTATGCTTTATACATAAACAGTAAGATTCTGCCATTCCTCAAAAGCTAGTTTTTGCAGCTGGGTGTGGTGTGCGCACACCTGTAATCCCAGCACTCGAGAGGCTGAGGGAGGAGGATTGTTATGAGTTCGAGACCAGCCTGGGCTATGAAGTCAGTCCAAGGCCAGCCTGAACTGCATAGTGAGACCCTGTCTCAAAAAGATAGGACTGGGGATTTAGCTCAGTGGTGTAAGCGCCTGCCTGGCAGGCACGAGGTTGTAAGTTTGATCCCTGGTACCAGGAAAAAAAAAAAAAAACCCTGCTTTTTGCTTCCATTGAGAATTGCACATTCCATGCCATGTCAGGATGGGGTACAGATGACATTTTGATAATCTCCCAACATTTCAGAAGTTGTAAGAATTTTTTTCAGCTCTTCCAGTATTATATATTATGAATTTTCAACTTCAGTATTTTAAAAATCTTAAAATGTAATAGTTTGTGGTATTTCATTTTTTCACACTATGTAAAATTGAGTATTTTGTATTTAATTAGAGATAAAAGAGGTAAATGGAATTTTTATCGAAGGACATACAGATTTCAAAAATGCAGTAGAGAGCTAGGAATGTAGCTCAGTTGTAGAGCACTTGTATAGCATACCAAAGACCTGTGTTCAAACCCCCTCCTCCATTAAAAAAGAAAAAAAGCTTTTAAAATACACTAGAGGAGTGGCTTCTGAGTGACCTAAGATCTTGTAAGTCCTTGAGTGTATTAATAGAATGGCTAGAAGATGCCTCTTATTTCCTACATCACCTATATTTTACTTATGTTAAGAAAATGTATTGCAGAAAAGCGACAAGTGATTCTTTTCAGTAGGACCTTAATCATGACACATTTACCTACAAGACTCCTTGCTTAGAAATATTTTAGCTTTCACTACCGCTTTTCTTAGAACTTTCTTAATTACTGTTTTCTTTTTTGGTGGGGGGGAGACTGGGGATCAAACTTATGAGCTCATGCTTGCCAGGCAGCTGCTTGTGCCACTGAGCTAAACCCCCAGCCCCTTAATTTTTGTTTTCAATTACTTTTCCCAGAGCTCTAATTATTACTGCTTTTCCCAAATCTAACTTTGTTAATATTATTTTGTATCAAGAGTATGTATTGGAACTATACAAACATGGGTCATATAGCTCTAGCTGTGAGATAACATAGGAGTTCTTAAGTAGAAAATTTTTATTACTGTTAAATAGGTAAAACTAATTATTACTGAGATTTGTATAACAATTCTTGATTTATGCCATTTTTTTAGAGACCTTGCAGCTGCTATAGATCGAATGGACAGGTATAATTTTGATACAATGATTTATGTGGTAAGTAATCACAATAAAAAACAAAAGTTTTGACTGTGCAGACTACTCAGATAAGAAATGGATACCATATTGAAAAACTATTTAAAAGTACTTTTGTCAGACTAAGGAGAAAATTCAATATTAAGTATATGTAAGGTAGTAATCTCTATAAAAAGTTTTTAAAAGATTGAAAAATGAAAAAGTTCACATTACTTTACAGTAGAAAAGATTATCCAAATCAGGAAGGTGATGATTATATGAAATTAATGTGTATAGCTAACTGTAATTGAATGTTTGCAAAGAATTTTTATTTCAAAATAACTTCTTTTTTTGTTTTTTGAGACAGCATCTCACTATGTAGTTCACACTGTCCTTGAACTCACTGTGTATCCTAGGCTGGCCTCAAACTCACAGCAATCCTCCTGCCTCAGCCTTTCAAGTGCTGGGATTACAGGCGTGTACCACCACACCCAGCTCTAGATATTTTAATACTCAAAATAGTAGTGTTTCCATGTACTTTCACTCAGCTGCCCCCAAAGATAAAATAAAATAATAGTATTTTGTCCATATCAAGAAATTGACATTTCTAGAGATCTTATTCAAGTTTCTTGAGATTTTGTATGCACTTTCTTGTGAATTTGTTATGAAATTTTATCACATGTATAGATTCATGTAGCCATTAACTACATTCAGAATGTAGAGTTTTTCTATCACAAAACAAGACTCCCTCATAGTCAATCACATAATAATCATGCCCTACCCTGTTTTCCATCATAACTTTTGTCATTTTGAGAAGGTTGCATAGATGGAATGGTACAATATGTACCCTTACAAGATTGGCTTTTTCACCTACTGTAGTAAATGACCTGGAAATGTGTCCATGCTGTTGTGTCAGTATTGCTCCTTTTATTGCTGAGAAGAATATTAGTCTCTTCTTCCCTTTCTTTTTTTATATGAACCTTCCCCTTTTACTAGAAAGTTGCCATCAAACATCTTTTTAAAGCTAGACCTTGGTTTTCTTGGAGATAGATGCCATAATGAGGAGAAAGGAAGAATTTAAGTAGTACATTCAGAACATTAACTATCCTGTATCCTCCCTTCCATGCTGCAGCTTTTATTTTCCTCCCTTGTAGAGTATTCAATTCAAACATTCTTCTATTGGTGTCTCATTTTTGTATTTAAAGGATATTGATTGACAGTCACCTTAGTCTGTGAAAACTTTTATTTGATTGTGGTCCAACCTGTTTTTATATATTAACTTAACTTTTTTTTTTAAATACACTTTCTTTCCAAGACAGATAAAGGGCAACAAAAGCATTTTCAACAACTGTTCCAAATGCTGAAGATGATGGGATATGACTGGGCTGAAAGGTAAGTGTCTCTTGGTTCCTAATTGCCTGTTCAGGGTCACCAACACTGAATTAGGTCAGCCAAGCCCCAAAATGTATCTGGGAAGATTTTCATTCAGACTATAATTCTTTGTTTCAAGGTGTGAGTATGGAAAAATATGGATTTGATTTTTTTTTAATAATCTATATTCTGATAAATGGTTTTTTTACTAGACATCTGTGCTGTCTACCAAAATTCCTAATCCTCATCTCCTTTTCTTCATAAAGGAGCTCAGTAGTTTAATCACATGCTAGTGCTTATCTCAGAAAAATGAAGCTGTGCTTAATATGTCTTGTGGCATATGATAGATTTTATATCTCATTTTATTCATTTTTTAAAACTGCTATGAGGGTTAAAGTTCAAACTACTTTGAAAGGGTATTACGATGTACTCAGATTACTAGCTTTTTTTAGCTTTAAATTGACAAAATGCTGTTCTTTGCAGGTGCCAGCATGTGCCCTTTGGAGTAGTGCAGGGAATGAAGACCCGAAGAGGAGATGTCACTTTTCTGGAAGATGTCTTACATGAGATTCGACTAAAGATGCTACAGAACATGGCTTCCATTAAGAGTAAATTCACTTTCTTGTTGTTAAAATCACGCTTCACACTTTTGGTTTTGCTGAACTTTTGGGCAATGTGATTTATTAAAACTGTCCCTCTACTGAACTGTCATTGTGTCAGAAGTAACTTTTAATTTAAGGTGCCAGAGTTTTTATATGTATCACCCAGTTGTTCATTTTAATAACGTGCATTCATACAAACTTGGTGTTCTTTTCATAAACAGCTTTGGCATCATCCTTCTATAATCTGAGTTATCATGTGAGAATTCTGTGTTACAAAGTGAATATGTTTCAAGTTCACGTCTTTAACCTTCATCCTTGAAAAAATAGATGTCAGCTGTATCTAATGCCTTAAAGGAATATTTGTAAAAAATTGTTTTATGTTTCTGCCCTTTGATGTAAGCAGGGTAAAGCATTTTTATCATGTAAATTAACGTAACTTAGGAAAGTAAAGTGCCAACTGTGAACTTGTTTTTGTCAGCATATATTTTTGGCAGATTTTGTCTCAAGTTTGATCCATGATTAGGCAGTGTCATGCAATTTAAAAGACAGCTGCCTTTATCTGTTTTAGCAACTAAAGAACTTCCCAACCCACAGGAGACTGCAGAGAGGGTCGGGCTTGCAGCACTTATTATTCAGGTCTGTTAAGACTCCTTCCTATGAAATTTTTTTTTGTCTGGTAGCAGAATAAATCCCAGGGCTAAAGATTTACTCTCATTTTAGGACTTCAGAGGTTTGCTCTTATCTGACTATCAGTTCAACTGGGATCGTGTTTTCCAGAGTCGTGGGGACACAGGAGTCTTCCTGCAGTACACACATGCCCGCCTCCACAGGTGAGAACAGGCTGCAGGGAACCATGCTGCTGTTCTTCTGTAGCCTGGGATGTAGCTGTATGGTTCTAAGACCATCAGCAGGCCATGTTTCCTGGGTTTTTTCAGCATCTTCTATTCAAAACTATAAAAACACAGGCTTCCTATTGTTGTGGTTTTAAAATATTTATTCAGCCTACGTAAGAAATGCTTTTGTATATATTAGCTTATGTAGTTCTCAAAATAATAGTGCCAACCCTGTTACCTACATTTTATAGATCAGGAAACAAATTTAGGGAAAATCGAGGACTTGGGTGCAACACAACATCGAAGTCTAGATCTATATTAAGGGGACCAAGACTGTGTGTTATGAGGTTATGTTCATCACCTGCAACTGTGCACCTCTGGATGACTTGGGTTTTAACTTTAAACTTTTGCTACAGTTTGGAAGAGACTTTTGGATGTGGTTACCTGAATGACTATAACACTGCTTGTTTACAAGAGCCACAGTCTGTTTCGGTTCTCCAGCATCTTCTCAGGTATGGAAATTTTCTGGTATTATCAAGCCTTCTTCTGCTTATTTAGTTGATTGTTGGTTGGTTTTGCTGACCATTAGAGTAAGTAGCTTCCTCCTGCCTCTAGAATCTAGATCTTTCTTAAAGTTACCAAAAGTGACTGGCTTTTGGGGGCAGACAGAAGTGCACATATTAAGCCAATACTCAAAGTCAGTCTTTGAGTTTTGAAAATGCTATTGCCATTGAATTATCTGGATGTTCCGGATACTCTAGTCCATTGTTAAGGAAGATAAAGCTTGATAAAGGCATAACTTTTGGTTTTGGAAAACAGCATCTTCTCACCTTCTATGACGTGAAGGAAAATCTCTGCTTTGAGCAGCTTCCCAGAGTCCCTCACTTGCCTCCTGATTTTAGCTCATGGTCTTAAATACCATACATCCTTCTATGTGACGTGCTCATACACTTTTGTTCACACTAGTGTTGTTGAAGCCAGCCTTGTCAGTAGAAATAAGTGTCTGAAAGGGCTGTGTGTGGTTATAAACAAGGCAGATTTTTCTCATTGCCACACAGTAGTCAGTGGTTCTAGGCATCAGAAAAATTTACTCACAGGTGACTAATTTGCAAGGGGAAATAAACCAGTCTGATTTGCTTAACCTTGAGGGTGCTTTGCTGGTTCATAGATTGTTTCTCAACATGGCTGCAGACTTTGTATATTCATTTTAACAGACATGATTTAAGTTTTTGCTCTAGACTGGGTCTATGGGATAGCAAGATGATTTAGAAAGTTCCTGCCATCAAGGAATTTATAAGAAAGAAAACTGTACATTTGCTTTCAGATGTACACAGGTCTTTTTTCATATGGCTTCTACTCTTCATAATGTTGTCAGTATCCAACGTGTTTTAACATCTTAACAGCTTAGCTTATTACAGTATGTGAACATGTCCCAAACAGCTGCTTGTCATCTTTCTTTTAGGTTTGATGAGGTGCTTTATAGATCATCTCAGGACCTTCAACCCAGGCACATTGTTAGTTACCTGCTAACTCTAAGGTATTTTATAATCTTCCTATTTTCAGGTATTAATTTGATCCAACAAAAAATCTTCTTTTAGTCTGAAGTTTTACCACAAACAAGTCCCTCATTCCAAAAATTAATGTCCTGTATAGGAATTCTTGTTTTGTCTTTGCTGACTAGTAATTCATATTTATTAATTCAGTGATGTAAGGTAATCAATATAATCATATGACTAGGACCCAACAATGATACAGAAGTCAACCACAGTGCACGTGTGCTGTGATAGAATATAAGAGACAACATGGTAGCCCAGCATCTGGCCTTGTAGGACCAGAGAGAGCTGCTCAGAGGAAAGCAGATATCAATCAGGAAAAGCAAGCAGCTAGGAAGGAGACAGCAGTCCTGAGAGGGGTGAGAAACAGCTCACATATAGGTCTTTTTGCCATTTAGACTACTTTTTAGAGCAGTGGAGTCCATAAAAGTTCTTAGCAGAAACAGAATCAGTCAGCAAAGTGTAGAGAGTGAATGGGGAGACGAATCAGTGACACTGATAGAAATTTCGTAGTTCTAGCTTTTAATAGTTGAGTCTACTCTTGTCTAGAAATAGTTTTATCTTCCCATAAAGCTATTTAACACAGGAAATTTTGCTTTCATGCAAGTTTTACTGAACTCAAACTGAGACTTTTTTGGCGGGGGAGGGCGGTGGTGCTGAGAATTGAACCCAGGACCTTCACACTGAGCTGTATCCATTCTTTTTATTTTTGAGACGGAGCCTTGCTAAGCCACTAAGTTGCGCAGACTGGGCTCAAACTTACAATTCCCCTGCCTCAAGCTCCCAGGGTGTTGGGACTACAGGCATGTGTCACCATGCTTGGCTTGTTTTATATTTGTTACCTTTTCTCAGATTTAAATGATTATTTAAGTTCTACTTAGACTTGTAGAAGTGACAATACCAGAAAGTCTTAAGAAATGTCAAATAATCATTAAATGAATGTCTTCTGTCACACATTCTACTTGCTGCCATACCTAACAAAGAAGGTACTTTAAAGAAGAGTGCTGTGTGTATGCAGCATACACTGATAACTAGTCCATATCCTGCCTCCTCCGTATGCCATGCTATACTTTTACTTAGTTAGTCCTTTTTTTTTTTTTTTTTTTTTTGGCGGCATCAGGGATTGAACTCTCAACCTTGCACCTGCCAGACAGGCGCTTAAGCCACTGAGCCAAACTCCTAGCCCTAGTTTTTTGAGGCAGGGTCGCACTACATAGCTCAGGCTGGCCTTGCGCTTGTGTTGTAGCCCAGGCCAGCCTCGAACTCACAACGCTCCTCCTACCTCAGCCTCTCGAGTGCTGGGATTAAAGGTGTGCGCCACCACGCCTGGCTGTAGTTAGTTCTTTTGAGACAAGGTCTCACTATGTAGTTCTGGTTGGCCTTGAACACACTTTGTAGCCCAGGCTAGCCTTGAACTCACAGCAATCCTCCTGCCTCAGCCTCCCCAAGTGCTGGGATTACCGATGTGTGCCACCATGCCTGGCCCACGTTACACCTCTAAATGCTATCTAAAAAAGTACAAACTAGCTGGACATGGTGGCGCATGCATGTAATCCCAGGACTCAGGAAGCTGAGGCATGAGGATGCTTGTGAGTTTGAGACCATTCTGGGCTTCATAGTGAGCCCAAGGCCAGCCTGAACTGTATAGCTAGACCCTGTCTCAAAAAGACCAAAAATAAATAAATAAATAAATAAATAAATAAATAGATTTATTTATTTATTTTAAAAAATAGGACAAACTAGCCGGGCGTGGTGGCTCACGCCTTTAATCCCAGCACTCAGGAGGCTGAGGTAGGGGGAGCATTGTGAGTTCAAGGCCCGCTTGGGCTACAACGCGAGCGCAAGGCCAGCTGGAGCTACATAGTGCGACCCTGCCTCAAAAAACTAGGGCTGGGAGTTTGGCTCAGTGGCTTAGGCGCCTGTCTGGCAGGTGTGAGGCTGTGAGTTTGATCCCCAGTGCCACAAAGAAAAAAAAAAAAAAAAAACAGGACAAACTAATTGTTAGAGGGGAATGCTCTATATTTGTAAAGCTAACAGTGATATAACCTTAAGAATCTTGCTATTTGATTGTAGACCCAGGACCAAAATCTAAAGTTTAAATTTCCTGTGTGTTGTCTGTTACAGAAAAGGCAGACAATGCCAGTGTCAACTTTACAGTTTTATACCTCCTTCAGTGGCTCTAAGCTTTATCTAAAGTTGAGGAAGTAGGGCTGGGGTTATAGCTCAGCTGCACAGTGCCTGCCTGCGAAGCGTGAGGTCCTGAGTTAGATTCCCAATGCCAAAAATAAAGTTGAGGAGGAAGTTAAATATTCATATGTTACAATAGGAAATTACTGCTGTTCGCCATCATGATTCCTCCCTTTCTGTTTCAGTCATCTTGCAGCTGTGGCACACAAAACACTCCAAATAAAAGACAGTCCTCCTGAAGTGGCTGGGGTAAGTTATGTTGAATGTCTTCTCTGTAATCTGTAACAGCTCGAAACCAGTATTATAGAATATTCGTATCAGTCTGGTAAATTTTTCTAAAATAGCATTCTTTTGTTCAACACTTTTCTGACTCAGATAAATCTAATTAGAATTGGGCTATAACCATACATTTATATATTTCCAAAAATACTATACTATGAAACCCATCTTCATGCATCAGGTATTATAATGATAAATCGTTCCTCTCCCACTTCACAACTCCTTCTATACTGGTCTTCTTATAAGAAGGGATGAGTATCTTTCCTGGCCTGTAGCAAACTCTAGGGTAATTTGAGGTATTATTCCTACTTTAGAAGAAAGTTACAATTATGAAACCATCCTTATTTACATAAACTAGTACATTACTAAACATTTACTCATTCTTTGATTTATTTTGTAGGCCAGACTTCATCTTTTCAAAGCTGTCCGTAATGTCCTAGCCAATGGAATGAGACTTCTTGGAATAACACCTGTATGTAGGATGTAATTTCTCATTAAAAAGGGCTTATTACAATGCTAAATAAAGTCAAATTATTTATTAGGTGCTTTGCTGTTCAGATTATAACATGAAGTATTATTTTTGTGCCACTATATTTTACTAAGTGTAAGTGACTTTATTAATCTTGTTTGTTTTTTGTTTTGTTGAGACAGTCTCACTGAGTTACCAGTATTACTCAGGCCAGCCTCAAACTTCTGGGCACAAGAAACCCTTTTGCCTCAGCCTCCTGAATAGCTGAAAGTTCAGGTGCACACCACCACACCCAGCTTGCTTAATCTTTTTGCTTGTAAGTCATGTGACTTTTATGGCCAGTAGGTACTTAATTACATATTTGTAAACTTAAGTCTTTTTAAATTAAAAAATCATGGTTCAATGTAGGTAAAGGATGAGACTCTAAACTGGTTTGAGGTTTCTTACATTGTCATTTTCAGCAACTATTCTTATCACTGAGATGATCTAATGTTTTCATCAAATAATTGATGATGAGAGAAGGATCCTAATTTTTTTTTTAAGTCATGGCTGGTTTTGAAGAAATACAGAGACCAAGGATAAACATCTTTATTGACAATATGATTGACAGTTACTCCCAGGGAGCCTACTTCATGCTTACCTTTTAGTTGATATATACTGGTAACTTACTCTGTACTCAGAGATTGAATACATTTTAATTGCAAGGAATTACTTGTAGAGACATTGTTAGGAACTTTTTATAAAATGTAGTAACTAAACCATAATTTGAAGTTAAACATTGCTTTCATATATTTGTGTGGTTAAGGTATATTTTGTGTGACTTGATTTGATAACATAAGCTAAGATTAGGTGACACAAGTAAGAGGTATCATGTGATATGATGTTGTATCAGCACAGCCATCCTCCTCAGCAGTTCTATTCAGGTCTGCTGTAATTTCTTATAAATGTTGCTAATAGAAGTTTCTAAGGGTTAGGGGTGTGGTTCAGCAGTAGAGAACCTGCCTGTCACATACAAGGCCTTAAAAGTTTGATACCCAGCACTATAAAAGAAAAAAAAAGTCTTGAATACCAGTGAACATCTATCTTTAGGGAAAGAGAACCAAATCAGCATGAACTAAAGCTTCTTCACTTGGAATAGACATTGTTTTATACCGACAGTTTACTTCCCTGGTCCTAGAAGACAACTCATCCATGCCTCCATTTTAAGTAAACTGGCTTCCAGATAGCTAATATTCTGCTTAAAGTAACATTAAAATTCCCTCAGCCCAAACTAATCATTGAATACAAATCTACAATAGGGTCATGTTTTACATGGCTAATATCCTTCTCCACTTTTAGGAATCTTTCTCCTTCCAAGACTAATGATATTCTCCTGGGTATTAAATCTTGAGTAAATGATACAGGAATGATAATGGTTAGAGCCAAGCCTATGTCAAAGCAGCTCCCTAAAAAGTCCATTCATTAGTTTCTACAGTCTAAAGCCCTGTATCCTTGATTGTGGTCCTTCCTATAAATTTCTTTTTAGGGAGGGGACTTAGGGCTTGTCAGACTTGGGTAGTAGCTGTTATTTGCAAACAACCTTACTCTATATAGTTCGACATTCAGGAAAAGAAAAAAAATCAACATTTTAGTTTTTTATGTTTTTGCATGGTCATATCTGCAATACAAAAAGTGATTAAAGAGAATTCATATAAATAAAGTTTATTGCTGAATTTCCCCCATTAACATTATAGAAATATTTTTAAAACACTGAAATTTCACAAATTATTGAGAACCCAACAACTATACTTTATAAAAAAAAGTATAAAAGTGACATTTTAGAAATTTTCTTGAGGACAAGTATATCTAACAGCAAAGAAATACGAATGGGACAATGAATGGCACAAATATAGCACTAAAGGAGTACACAGTCACCACCCAGAAATCACTTGAGTTACAAAATAGATTCCATTTGAGAAGTTACACATTCAGTTTGTTTCTGAACTAGCCTGCCTTATTTCTGTTTTTGTAAGAACTAGGTTTTTACTGCTGCTGAGACAAAATACTGTACATGAATGAACTAGACAACAAGGAGGGGTCCATCGTCCCCTGGTACCTGAACAACGGAACAGTTAGTACAGAAATGGCTTTGGCACTTTCACCTTTAGATAGTATTCCATACCTTATCACTTGATTTCATAGCTTCACATGATTTTTTAATACCATTATCATCTCCATACATGTTATGTACATTATATATACACACAATAAAATTCTTTCATTCTAAAACAATACAGCTTGATCCTCAACATGTCTACAGTTGTCTCTGTGTTAGCAGTTCAGTCATACAGCTTTCTTCTTTATTCTTGGCCATACAGTTAATTTGTTGTTCCTGTTGAAGCTACCTTCTGAGATTTGACTTAAGGCTCTAATGCAAGCTGTTTAATCATAGTAGGAATCATCTGAGGCTCAAATCACACACCAATGATTCTCTCTTTTGAAGCTGTTTCTCCTTGTTGAATGGATGTAGTATCTTGTCTGGGTAATCCATAGAGATATATGGAAACACATACAAGAAGGGTACCCAGAGCAAAGGTGAGTGCTGGGGGGGAAAAAAAGGTTGTATTTGTGCCTGTAAAACTCTGTAAAAATCACCTATGTAAAATTTTTAAAAATTTTAACTGTGGGCTCACATTATCAATTATATGAGAAAGCTAAATATTCCAATTTTATGATGGTAAATTTTAGAAAGGTTACCCATTCTAGCAAAAGAAAAAACAGTAAAATCACTGATCACTCATGGCACACTTTTGAAGACACAATTATGCCAAGCTTGGACCACTCTGACATCACAATAGTTTCTCTATAAAATACTTCAGTTTAAAGGAAGTATATAAATGTATGTGAATACAAAAGAAAATGTAATGGGATGTGGCTTTCCTATGGTATCAGAAATCTGTAAAGTTTAGGGGAAAAACTGAATAAAATTCAGAGTTAGGTAGTAAATTACTCGTATCAATGAAAACTTCTAAACAGGAGATGAAATGGTGATTTACTGTATAAAATTACACTTCCTGTTAGACTTACCCTTTGTATCTTAATCCTGAAAAATCAGTATACAAGAAATTAGAACTTCTTCAATCTTGACATGTAGGCATTATATAAGTGCTTATATGAAGTGTATATTCTAGTACAAGCTGAAACATATTCTATGGGAAGTACAACTGTAGTCTTCACAGCTTTTAAAAATGATACAAAGCTGTTTTATCTCATCCTTAATTACTAGAAAAGATCATCTGCCTTTAAAGGGGCAAGTTTATATCATATGTCTAACTACTTAACAGATTTTGCCAAGAAAAAATATTAACCAAAAGCAGATTTTTCTCAGGAGAAAAGACATAAGGACTAATGTTCAACCTAAGGATAAATCAGAGTTACAACTAAAATTAAAATTCTACTGTAATCAGGTAAGAACATCTAAGGGATGCGAAGGTCTGGAGATAACCTAACACTGCAATGATAAATGTCTGGCCTTACAGAGCTTACTTCCTATGTGCCAGGCACTCAAATTTCAAGTAGAAAAGCAACACTAGGAGATAGGCAACATCATTCTCATGGTACAGATGAACAAAATTTGAGACACATATTTTATTAACTTTCCCAAAGCTGCACAAACAAGATTTGTACCCTACTGCAGAATGTTTTTTCTAGGTTTTCTGCAACATTGGTATTCTTTTATTTGCATTTAAGAGTAATCAGTTCTATAACAAAATGCAAATATAGGCCAGTTCTGCTTTTACTTTATCTAGACCTTTGACAGCTTTTCCTCATATATTAGTATCATAAATGATTTATTAAAAAAAACTATTACTACACACCATAAAAGCACCCTGCAATGCTTCGTATCACTGCTTAATTAAGAAGCCAACTTAATGGTAGATATGAGAGCTAGGTAATTGTATTAGAGTTTTGCACACCAATGGTTCATCCTGACAGTTGTGATAATGAAGTTTATATTAATCACATATTAAACAGTATCCTTGTATTAAAAAAATCATACTCGAACTAAGATACCAAACAGGCAGATAAAAGCCAAAGAAAAAGATAAAATGTGTTGGCCAAGCATGGCAGTGTGCATGTAATGCCAGCACTTGGGAGGCTGACGAATGAGGATCACCATGAATTCAAGACCAGCTTGAGCTATGCAGTGGGTTCAAGGCCAGCTTAAACTACATAGCGAGACCCCTGAACTATATAGTAAGACTCTGTCTCATAAAGCCAAAAAAAAGATAAAACATGTTTTCTGCTTTCCTCAAAATAAACCTAGTTTAATTCCACTGCTGAAAGTAATCATTTCCTAAAATCTTCTCACCTGTTCCCTTGTGTACCCAATCATACTACAGCTATCCCTGAGTATCTAAGGGGGCACTGGTTCCAGCACCCATCTCAGATACCAAAATCTGCAGATACTTGAATTTCATGTAACTTTACATGTATGCTCCCATATACTTTAAATCATTCATCAATTACTTATACCTATATGGTTCAGAAAATAAGAAGAAGAAATGGTGAAGACCACTACGAAGCAGCTCTGAGCAGGATTTAAAATTAACTAATGGGCTTTCTGTGATTATCTGTGAGTCTGCCCTAGGCCTAGGCCCCTTGCCTGGTAATGGGAGCTGATTCATAGTAAGTGAACCTCTATGAATCACTGGTCCTGGCTGAGATCTGTAGTGGCCTGTGATACCAGAGATACCTCAGAGGCCAAGATAAGCCCACAGCTGAGGACACCTGGCTCCCACCCCAATTAAGTAGATACAGACTGCAGCTGCAGGCATCTCACTCCTACCATAAATGCCATCATGGAGATAAGACGGTTCTCCTAAATTGGCATAATTTACTACTTTGAGAAGTCTTTGAGCTGACTCCCAAGGTCCTGCTCATTTCCCATGCTTTCCTCAGTACCCCCTCTCTTTGTTTGAAAATGTAATAAATATGGGCTGCCCAGAGAAGCTCTTTGCCTTAGCCCCCCAGAGTCTCGAACTCTGCAGAGGGTTTCAATCCTGGAGCCCTAAAATCATACCAGTCGTCTCATTTATTTAAGCCTTTGCCATACACTCACTGGGATAATGGGAATCTAGGCCAGACCCCAATAAAGAAAGTGTGTACATAGGCAGTATAGAGATAATTTTTTCCCAAATATTTTCCATCTATGGCTGGTTGAATCCACAGGTGCAGAACCTATAGGCACAGGGCCAACTTCACCCTGACTCAGATCATCCTGTTTCTAAAAAGATGTTGACTGCACAAACACTTTAGTAACTAAGTAGCCCCTAGCTTTCACATAGAATGAGCACTCCAATTTCAGTTCTAGAACCATTTAAACAGCCTAACTACTGGCTAATGCACATTTCACACAACTCTGAACTGCTATACTTACACAGTAAATTGTGGTAACTAAACTAGAAATTCCTATAAATAATATGGCCAACTGCCAGTTTTTGAGAAAGGATCTCTCTATGTAGTTCAGACTGGCCTTGAACTCACGGTGATCCTCCTGCCTCCTGAGTGCTAGAATTACAAGTGTGTACCACCACACCTGACTCCAACTGCCATTTTTAATAAGAGAAGAAATGACTCAGGAAAGTAAGAGGCTCTTCCATGTAAACAATACAAACTGAAACATACTTATCTGTAATCCAAACAGTATCACTGAAGCAATGGTAGAAAGGACAATGGCTGCTGCTGCAGAAAAACCTTTCATGATGTTGTCAGTGTACTTGACCACAATGGAAGTGTAGAGGCCTCCCACACTTGCAAGAACTTGGGATACAAAAAAAGTAAGAAGATCTTAACACTCAAAAAATGAAACATTCCATGAAGTAATTTTCATCTCCAGACACAGCACACTAATTTACCTAGGAAAGGGAAAATATTTTCCTAGAAGTAGTCATCTGAGAGCATTTGTACTAAAATTGAGTAGTTCCTACATAACACTGTTTCTCAGATGCCCAAAACGCTGTGTGGTCTTCTATTAAATTGTACACATTTATTATTAACACATTAGATACTTTTGATTGTGAAGGCAAAATTGCTTTGGGATAGCTATGCCACAGAAGTAAGTTAATAAAACCAAAAGTAAATTTTCCAACTGGTATTCACAGTATCAAAGGAATAATTTAAAAATGCTACAAAGCTTACAAGAGACATCTAACTTAAAAAAAAAGGGGTCTACTCAGAGCCTTTAATACCTGGATACTTACATATGACAAACCAGACATAATATGTGTAACCAAAGAAAAATCCTTTTTGTTTAATTTCAGCTCCATCTGACAAGTAGGCACCAACTAATGTCACAATGATCCCTGATAGATACATTTGAATGTTTCTCACCCAAAGGGAAGTGTCAGAACTTTTTAAGACTTTTTCAAAATATACTCCTAAAAGATAAAAATATTAACAATATTGTGAATTAATTTCAAATATATTTCATTTAGAACATATCCTAAAGATAACAGTATGATTTGGAAGAACAAACACACTTTAAACATACATTTATTATATATGTTATGACACATATACTGAACAACACTAATTTGCATTTCTTAGACCATATAAACTAACAACTAAAGGGGAATTTTATAAACTACCTTTGACAGGTGCTGTTAAATTAAGAACATTTCTGCCTTTATTATAGCAGCAAGATACTTCACAAAAGTGCTGTATGCTACTTACCACCAATAAAAGACTTGCTTTAGTTAGCAGGAAAACTATGTTAGATGGAATTATCTTAATCATACTGCTTTAATATCTGTCTAAAAATGAATACACCTAACTTTTCAGAATAGCCTAATCACCACTTGAGTTTTTCAGAATGATACAACCAAAATAAAATTACTGTAACTTCCTGAATGAAGTCATTTTCTTTTCAGGTTTATACACAGTGTCAGAAGGATCATCAGCTCCTAACTAGGTAATAAAACTATGTGTTTCTATGCTTTCTGCAGTTGAAGGTCCATAGATACTTTTCAGACATTCTAAAAGAGTACATGACTCCTCCACCCTCGAAAGTCATATACCACTCTTGTAAGCCTTATTTGAATGAAGGCATATTTTTAAAAAATTAACGGTTTTAGGTATAAACATGTTAGAGACTTAAGTGGTACTAAAATATTTATCAATGTAAAAACTATTTTTCATGAATTTATGCTGGAAAGAGCCAAAGAATGAAAACATAAAAAGGCAGTTTTTACTTCTAGCTTTGCTCTTATTTCTGGAAAAACCATTTATTCGGTGCTCAGTTACTCTTAAGTATAAACCACTCTCCATTTCCTCAGTTGTGATCTAAACACAATGTTGGACATAACTGTTCAAAAGTATTGCTAGAAATCAAAAGTATATTATTTCTTGGGGACACAATTTTTACTCCTAATTTGTTGGATCTTAATAATAAAGGTTTAAGATAACACTATGGTTAATTACTATTTCTAAATTTAGAAGTTCTCAGAAAGCATCTTATTTATTACCAACAGTTTATTTCTTCCTCAAAAATAAAAATTACTAATGCTTAAAATAAGTACAAATAAAAATAAACACATATAGCTATTACTAAAATGTTCTCTCCTAAAAAGAGCTTTAAATTTCATCTCTGTTGGAACTATTTTAAAAACATCTTTCTTATATTGCACTTAGCATTCATACTTTTTCTTGATTTGCTGGAGAAGCAATTGTCCCAACATATATGATCCACACTTGCCTGTTTTCTTGATGTGGTTTTTCTCTCCCTTTCAACTGTTTTATATTGCTTCTAAGACATATTCCATCTACCTTCTCTTTCTATTCCATAGCTCTGTCTGCTGAAGTAGAGAACTTGAAGTTTTTAAGCTGTTATATTAGCAGCCTACACTAACAGGAGCTGGTTTGACTATTGCCAGTTCTAGAAAAATAGAAAGTTAGTTGAGCTTTCTGAAGGTTAATTTCCTCCACTTTCAGAGTCCTTTTTTTTTTCCTGCCTCATTTACTATTGCACTTCTGACGAGACTGAGATGGTCAAGGATGACAGGCGTACATTCTTAGATTAACTGCAAGTCTAAGTAAGGACTGAGGTCTCAACTGAGTCAAACAAGGCCACAAACTACAGATAAGGTGACAAAGAACAATAAACATAAGAAAATAGCTCAAGGATTACTTGGAATAAAACTGTTATGCTAGAGCAAGATAAACTAGATCCATTTTTAAAGTACGTTTTTAAAGAGTGACAACAGGTGAAATGATGTTTTTCATGACATACCTGCAAATCCTGAGCACAATACAGCAATAGCTATAGCACCAAAACCCAATAATGGATTCTGTTCCACCTATAATAGTAATTTTAAAAGTTTTTTTTAGTAACTAACAAACAGAATTCATCCAATAGTCTAAACAAATAATCTGTGTTAACATTCTACTAAAAGTATATTTCATATCAGACACAGTTATTCTGTAGAGTAAGACTAATCAAAAAAGTCCATTCCAGAAATTAACCAGAGCACTTAAATTAAAAATGTGTTGTGCAAATCATACATATAATAATCGTATTTCTTAACACCAATAAGTACTATAGCATAGTTTTCCATATTTTGCCTGCTTTTTAATTTTGATTTCTGCCACCACTCTAATCCCATATAGTGTCATGAAAATGGTGGTAACTTACTTATTCTTCATCACCTACAGTAAGACTGGACTTTTTAACTGAATTTTCATCAGATATTTATAGTATACCTTCTGTATACCAGAATCATGGCTATATACTGAATAAAGAAGGCAGTACTCACAAAACTCTGGTTCTTTTCTAGTTTCATATGTAGGAGAGATTGACAAGAATATATAATCATAATACTGGAAGACATGCCCAGAGATGTGTGTGTATGACGTCCCAATATACTATTCCAACTTCATTTTCTCTTCCTTAACTTTCATCTCTCTTTCCTTGAGATAAATACTATCTCAACAATATTGCTGAAGTTTAGAGAACTGAGACTCAACTGCAATATTACAAGGAAGAATATGCCTTGTTCAAAATAAATAAGCCTAATGTAAGGAGAGTAAGTACCTGAGAGAGAAAGCTTGGTCTAAAATGTTTGTATGAAGATAAAAGGAGAAACAGAAGACATTGTAGACCAGTAGTTCTCAAAATGTGGTCCCTGGACCAGCTGCAGCAGCATCACCTGGAAATTTATTACAAATGGAAATTGTCAGGCCCCATCCCAGGGATGAGCCCAGCAACCTGTTTTAAATAGTGTCTACTAAATTCCAGACTTGCTTTATTGATCTCTACAGTTTAAGAAACAGTGATGGCAGTGGACATGATGGAAACTTTGCATCAAGAAGGCAACCATGTCATTTTAGCATGAGTAACCATCACGCACACAGTTAAGGGACACTGCCCCAACCCTGAATAAATAAAAATTCAGAGGATAAACTTCCAGTTAGAATTCCATGACTAGTGGGAAAGTGGTTCAAGAGGGATTAGGAGGTCCTGAAGAATGAAGTTCTGGTAAAGAACTAAAAAGAAAACAAATCAACATGACTAATTAAGGCATCTTCACCGAACTACAGACCATCAAGAGAAATTTAAGGAATTAAAAACTCAGAATAAGCAGAGGCTTACAAAGGGAAAAAAAGTCCTTAAAACATTAAGGGAGGCTTTTTAAAGTATATTTATTCTGGGAGAAAATGTTTCTTGAGCTATATAATGTACTTTAGACAAGTAAATAAAATTATCCAAATCTAGTTTCTATTTTCCCTGTAAATGGTAATTTTTAAATATAAACGTACTTAGAATACAGATGACTTGAACTTATGGTCACCAGTGTAAAACAGTGTGGTCTCCCTCAGAGTGAAACATACCAGATTTCTTTATTGAAAGGATTCCTAGAGTTAAATGATTAGAGGAGTTCCAAAAGGCAATGTTTGGCAAGAAATCTGACAGATTTGCCCAGTATCTTTGCAGACAAGACAGTGTACTGAGGATAATTCTACAGTGCATGCTCATACAGAAAAAAAAAATGCTAATAGGATCAAATTAAGCTAGACAAGCAACCCGTGCCAACTTGTGAGGAGTATGATAAGCCCATATAGAAACATATCCTCAGAGCTTAGTCAAGCCTTTATAGCTGACTGCAGCCCTAGACAGTGGCTTTACTACAACCTTCTAAGAGATCCAAGCCAGAACCTAAGGAACCCTGTTCCTGTTCGGAAATTTTCACTGCAGACTTTCCCACTCTA
The DNA here is from genome assembly GCA_004363535.1 of Dasyprocta punctata. Taxonomy (NCBI): domain Eukaryota; kingdom Metazoa; phylum Chordata; class Mammalia; order Rodentia; family Dasyproctidae; genus Dasyprocta; species Dasyprocta punctata. The sequence continues at coordinate 90,969 of RJWM01002993.1, read as the reverse complement.
AAAAACATACTACTCAAAGGAAAGCTAATAATAGGAACTGGAAAGCACTCAAAGGGCTGACACAGAACAGGATGAGCTGCATAAGTACAAATACATCCTACATTTTGGTTTAGAATTAAGTCTGCTAGATGAGACATTTGAGACAAATTTTGTGATACAGCTGCGTAGTTATGTATAATCAATTCTAAAATGGATACCCTGCTCTCTGCAGAAACTAACATAATCTTATGCTGATTCAGAACAAGGAAGGAGGGGAATTACCAAGCTACACCTCATACAATTCAGGCAACATCTAGAGATAATATGAAGTTTTAAGACCTACTGAGGAACAATGACAGATCAGTGTATCTAGAAGAGAAACAAGTCTCAGGCTGGAGGCAGGGACCAGAAAGTTTCTGTCTAGAAACCACACCATACAAAGAACAGGGTTTTGTAAATGGGAGAGAAGGGGCACTTGGAGAACAGGGATGTGATGTTATCTTCAAGCATTCACAAGATCATCTTATGGAGTTAGGGATTTAAATTATTATGAGAAGAACAATGAGAAGTAGTTATAGGAATCTGCATTCTGCTTAAAATACAAAAGAATACTGAGTGGTCCAAGTGATAAACTGCCCTTAATCCACTTCAGCTAACAGCTTTTCAAAGGTGTCTAGGGTGGACCTAACGGTTTTTCTGATAATAAGATATTACTTATAGCTCACATTTAACATTTAAATATTTGCCTTCCCAAAGAATTTATTCATCTGAAGTTCTACTGAGAAATGGTGCATATCTAATAAATGTTTTGAAATGTCACAAAGGATATGAACATATTTCCACAACATCTGAAGGCAGTATTAAACTAAAACTCAATTTCTGAAAACAGACATTTCTCTACCAACTGGAAGGTAACTAAAAAGAAACAGACTTGCCACTTTTTAAACTCTTTGTCCATTCCCAACTGTCCTTCATAAGAGAAATATGGTCTGTTTGCTAAAAGCTGAAGAGTGTATATTTGATTGTAGAGAAAACCCCCTGACTTTGAGAGAGACATTCACCAGATGTCCACTTCCTACTTCTCTTTAGGGAAACAAATGATTGAGACATACAGTATAAAAAAAATAAAAATCAGGTATGTACTTTAATATTCACTCTTGAAAACTTTAAAGGACATTTCTTTTTTTGCCCTATTTTCATTATTAATGCCCAGAACACCATTCCTGTCATCAAATTAAGGGGAAAGGATGAAAACCAAATGGAGAAAACTTTGTCTAGTGTTTCTGAGATGTTTTTTAAAAGTACAGAAATTTGCATAGCTGACAGTTTTAATCACAAATTAGTGATTAACTCTCTCTTTGGGCAAGTTACTGCATCTCTTTGGACTTCAGTTTTGTAAAACAAGGGGATGGAAAACATGTATAATTATCTCTAATATATTTTAATACATTTCTTCAAGAAATAGAAAACTAGTCTGTATTACTATCATTAGTAGCACAACTTAAAAGCCTCTCTAAAAGGTAAAATTTACTTTAAATCAAAGAAATGTGATCATGCTATATTCATCAATGTGACTGATGTGCACAAGACTGAAGTAGAAGTTTCCTACATTAGTTATGGTATGTATTTTGTTTCTTACCACAACTTTTGTAGCTTGGGCTGGTTTCCACTGTACAAGAGTGACTCCACCACACAGCATAAATACTGAAATCCATTGTAATTTGCTGAGTGTCCGGTTTAACATTAAAACAGTACATAAAGCAGTACAGGGAATCTTCAACTGGTAGGTTACCTAGCAACAAATTAATGAATTAACACATTAGGGAATATTAATCTGACATAAATATTTCTGAAACGATTAATATTGAGAAAATTACTTGATAATGAGGTAGAATTACCAAAAATCCTTCTATAATACAAATGTTTCAAGATTTTATAACTTTTATCATTGACTACACATACCTGGTATACTGCTGCATCCAGATTGCTAAGAGCTAGGAAAGCCATGTTGTTCTGAACAGCATACACTAATGAAGGCACACTTAACTTCATCAGTTCCTTGGGGCTCCCCAAGACATTTTCACTTAAAGATGCCTTGAATCTACCCAGGCTACCAGTTTCTCTTTGGAAACAAAAGGGGGAAATGGGAAGGTGGTAAGGTAGAAAATTAACATTCTTTTAATAAAATTCCTTCACACACAGGATAACTATCTTGTTCACTGATGCAATTCAGCACAATTTCTAAAATAATTTCCAACTAATTTTAGAGTTAAGGAAATATAATGTATTTCCACTTAAAAAATTTAAGATTTAGAAAAATCTGACATTAAGTTTACCACTTCTGGTTAAAGCTTCAGAAACTTTCAGGTATATTAAGTAATGAGGAAACAATTAAAAATTAATCTTTTGCCACTTTAACCATACCACATCAGTTCACTCATTATTTTTTAGTCAGGCTTCATGGCCACCTTTTAAAACATTTTTCCCACATTACAATACATTTAAAGTACAAGCAAAAGAAAAAGGCTTAGTTCTTGTTTTGAAGTTATATGATTTAGGAGCCAAATGATTCAGGTCAATATTACTTGTAAATAAATTCAGGCTTAGAAAATATAGTAGATAATTAATCTAACTTATATAAGCACAGTCTCAAAATTTAAGCCCAATCTGCATAATTCTATGGGAAATCTGAAAAATTTATTGATGTCAACAAAAGTAAACTATGTGTAAGGCACAAAAAATTTATTACTTGGCTGCTCATTGATTATGCATGCTCTTCACAATTCTGAATTATTTTTCACCAGGAGGACTAATATGGCTTGCAGTTTCCTTACTATAAATCATTTATTTTCTGAAAATAAAACTCTTACAGTAAGTGTCAATACCCCCCACAAAAGTACTTTATCTGATTGGTCCTAAACACAACTTCACAATTCCCTTAAAAGAACCATTGGTAACACAGTTGTATTTTATGATAATCATAATAAGCCTCTGTATTTTTGTTGACATTAGAATCAATAGTTTTGAATTGAAAATTTTTATACTTAAATACTGTAAAAAAATAATAATTAAGTTCTGAGGGAGAATGAAAGTCTATTATATCCAATTGATCACCTGTGCCTATGTATTCACTGTTTCTAAATCTCAACTCAAGAAAATAATTAAGAAATTTGGCCTAGGCCATACAAACAAGAGACATCCTTCTTAGTTACCTACTTTTTTCTATTGCCAAATTCAATACCATAATGTGAAATCTGTATGTAAAAGTAATGTACAGACTGGTAGTAGACTATAAAGTATCAGATGAGGAAAAACATATCAAAAGAGTTACACTGTACTGAAAAATCTACATTAACAGTTTTCTATGTCTGACGATTAGCCTTTAAATACTAGGCTGTGTTTGTGGTGCTGGGGTAAAACCCAGGGCTTTTTATAGCACTCTACCACTGAGCTACATATCATCCAGCCCTGAGCTGCTGCTTAGTAGAAAACTAAGATATTCTGTATACTTTCCTGACATCTTAAGCACAGTATAAAGAAAAATTTTAGCTTTTTTTTTAATATAAAAGTAAAGATTAAAAAACAAAGAACCACCACAGGGATCCAGTCCAAGTAACCATCTCAGAAGGTGATATATTAGAAGACATAATTGAACGTTTATCATAATTATTAGTATCACATGATAACACATAAACCTTACAGACTGTAAAGTACAAAATATTACTACTTCCAGTTTACTTTTATTTTTAATAAAAAAAAAGTAAAACCTATACACTAATGTATCCTCCCAGTGCTACCCTAAAGCAACAACTTAGAGGTACCATTTATACAACTCCCCAAATTCCCACACTCTATTTCCTGTCATATCCACTTATGTCCTACAGAAGGTTCTTCAAGCTAAACCCTCAAAGGCATAATGGCTACTATCATTTCCCTAATCCCCAACTACAGGCAATGCTATTTTATATCTGCCCCTTAGAAATAAGTCTTCATAGATATTAATGACTTTCTTGGCTATTCAAAGAAATAGGTTGGTTGACCTTCATTAAGGGCTACCTAAGGATCCAATTACTACTTCAATGACCACACACCTGCACCAAAACCAAGGTAACTGTGTGGTCCATTTTACCCCTTTCACTTTTTTTTTTTTTTTTTTTTGTGGCACTGGGGATCGGACTCACAACCTTGTGCCTACCAGGCAGGCACTTAAGCCGCTGAGCCAAACTCCTGGCCCGCTTCTTAACTCTTCAACTTTTTCAGCTTTTGTATAAATCAATTAGCAGCCAATCAGAACTCTTCATTACTTCCATGTGACAAACTAGTACAGTACAGTGTGCCAAGATTAACCTTTGAGTTTTCATCTCTTGGCCAGATCCTATTTGTTGGATGCTCAGAAGCTATTTTTTCAGTGCCAAGAAGGTTTAGGTATTTTTTTCTGTTTCCCCATGATGTAAATATTAGAGAAACCAAGGTGTAAGAAATACTATTGCAAAACTCAAATTTCACTGCAGTATCTTAGAATTATAATATATTGAAGTTAGTTACAGAGGCAAAGAGAAAAAAATCAGAAAGTAGACAAGCACATGTATGAGGCATAAGAATAAATGGAAATCTTACCCTGTAAAGTTTAAAAGGGGATAAATTACCATTACTGTAGTCAGATTCATCCTGCTTAACTTATGAAGAATACAGCTTATATGTAGCTTTACTCACTAAAGTTATTTGTAAAAAATAAAAAGAACTTTAATCCCAGCACTCGGGAGGCTGAGGTAGGAGGAGCGTTGTGAGTTCGAGGCTGGCGCTTGGGCTACCATGAGAGCACAAAGCCGGCCTGAGCTACATAGTGCGACCCTGCCTCAAAAAACCTGCTCTGGGAGTTTGGCTCAGTGACTTTAGTGCCTGATAGGTGCGAGGTTGTGAGTTCAATCCCCGGTGCTGGAAAAAAAAAAATAAAAAGAACAGTATATCTTCCCCAAAATACTAGTATATTGTCTTTTTTTCTAATACAAAGACAAAAATGTAAGGTCAATTCTAAATTTACTAGCCCTGAGTATTCTATAAGAATAAAAACTAAAGGCCATTTTCCCTTCCATTTTCCTGACTTCGTTTTCTTGGGAGTCAAATCAAGCACCTTAACGAGCACCTTTTGTAAAAAACAAATTTATTAATTATGTAAATAATTTTGCAAGATGAAAGAGAGCATGTACAATCAAAAAGCCTTTTAGATAGTCTTTTTTCCTACTAATTTTCTGTTTGATTTTTATCATTGATATAGAATCTGTATGCAACCTTGATTACCTGAAGAAATCCTTAAGCTCCGTTTGTTTTATTTTTAACTTTAAAGAGAATAAAATCAAACAGAATTGTACAACAGAATAAAGCCAATCAAAACAAAACAATGAAACTGATACAGAACTTCAAAACAAGATAATAGGAAATCAACAATGGCTACCATATAGTGTTATCTTCAAAGTAGCTGCCCATATCATCAGACATGATAACATCAAACAAAACAATGAAAATGACAGAGGACTTCAAAACAAGACAATAGAAAATTAACAATGGCTACCATAAGGCCTCTTGTTATCCTCTAAACAGTTGCTCAGACTACCTGCTTTAGGTCTACAAAGTCAATCAACCGTTTCTTTACTTTAGTTGTTATTTATCTCAGGCTGAATCAGCTGATTGCTTATGGGAGCGGGGCTCTCCTTGCCTGGCCTGTGTGCCAGCAGCTGGGGTGCAGGGGTGTTGGGGTTGGGTTCCTGGTTTTCCCCTGGCCAGCATGACTTCTTCTGACTTACAGTGGGGTACCTGGGGTCAAGCTCCATCTTTTTTTTTTTTTTTTTTTTTTGTGGCACCGGGGATTGAACTCACAGCTTTGCGCCTGCCAGGGCAGGCGCTTAAGCCACTGAGCCAAACTCCCGGTCCTGGTTTTTTGAGGCAGGGTCGCACTATGTAACTCAGGTCGGCCTTGCGCCGCGTTGTAGCCCAAGCCGGCCTCGAACTCACAATGCTCCGCCTACCTCAGCCTCCCGAGTGTTGGGATTAAAGGCGTGCGCCACCACGCCCGGCTTCAAGCTCCATCTTGACTGCAGAGATTCCACTGCTACCTTTCCCCATTAAATTTCCTGTCAATCAGCTGAAACCAATTGTTTCTGACCTATGTTTGGTCAAAAGTAGGCCTCATTCTTTCAGCTTCTGTTCTGCTGAGAACTACTAGCAAGCATAAAATCCTTGGTTAGGTTACCAAGGCACTGTGCAAAATGAAATACAGCAGAAGTTAATCATGAGCTTAAGAAATTTAAATTTTATTTACAAAGTTTTTATCTGCAAAGTTCGATATAATTAACACACAAAAGACTTTGAGGGGCCATATATAAATGACAGTAATTAAGTCAACTTGAGAAGAAAAATACTCATCAGATGGGGTAAATGATTTTGACCTTCTCCCTAAGACCCAGAACTCATTAAAGCATGGGTATGAAGGCACAGTAAAAATGTAAACCCAGCAGGAGAGAGAGAGAGCTGGAAAGTCTGAGAGCTATAATAGGAATTAGATACTATGAAATAATAAAACTGTTTTATCTTGATATGGCCTGGTAGCTCAAGAGAGAAAATGTATTTGTTTTACTACAAAACACACCCAAGGTATATGTACATACTATGTACACATCCTGCTACAATCACTTAGTCTTACTGTGGTGAACAGCAAATAAAAAGTTGACTTTGTTCTGAGTCAGTGTGAAAGTGTTTCACTTCCTTTTCCTTGTTACCACCAATGGTGGATTTTAATCTGCACCTAGTGACAGGTATCATAGTGCTTCATTTTCCTGTGAATTTTAATAGTAATTTTATGAAAAATATTTTTAAAATATTGTACATTTCAAAATATAGCTTAGAAACTGGGAACGTAAGTACTTTTAAAGTATTCACATATAGAGCTTTTGTAGCATCACTTGTAATTTGCTCTTCAAAATCAGAGTGCACTCATTTCTTGCTCAATTTAAAAGTGAGCCGATATGATCAAACAAGTGCATAACAGTATGTGTATGGAACAATTATTACATATTGTGTTGTAGTAGAAGACTGAAAGCAACCCAAATGTCCATCAACAGTCACACAGAGCAAACATCTACATAAGGGACTATCATGTAATTTAGAAAGAAACAGATTTCTAATATACTACCTTGAAATAAGTGTTAAAGAAGATAAATATTTAAGTATAAAAAATTAAGTAGAGTAGTATATTTTACACTGTATCCAGCAACCTCCTGCACATCTAAAATTCACCAGTTAGACCACCTCAACCTTATTTATCAAAGTAGTTAAGTCCATTAATTCTTCCTCATACTTTTTTCTTGCATTTATGACTTCCGATTGAAATAAGTATATTTTCATATTCTAAAAATTACAAGTAAAATCAGCAAAAATGGAAGAATCCTAAATTAAGAACAACAGAAACAAAAAAGACCTAAAATGAGTAACAAAACTGTACCAAGAAGGGAACAAATATGAATAAGGGGAAAGTTAGATCCTTCTCAAGAATGCTGGATTCTAGCTGTAGGTGTCAACCAATACATACCAGTAAACTTATTGGTATACAGACAATAAATATGGGAAAACAGATAAAAATATGAGGGTGTATATACATATGCATATATTTCCTATTTGCTGAAAGGGTCTAGAAGCAAGGATACTGGAGTAGCAATGTGTACATGAAGTGCCTGATTTCTAAATATCTGAAAAAATGTATGACTTCAGTCTTTGGGCAGGTAAAGCACAAAATAAGCCTAGAGCAACTTGCCATGCTAAAAAGAAACTGTTCAGAGTCTGATAAAATTACGTGAAAAAGAAACAGAAGTTTGGAGATCTCACAGATTAAATCTGGGGCATTTTCAACATCAAAATAATGATGAGTCAGGCATAATGGTGCTTGCCTATAATCTCAGCACTCAGGACGCTGAGGCAGGAGGATCACTGTGAATTTGAGGCCAGCCTGCACTACATAGTGAGACCTTGTCTCAAAAACAACAATAATGATAAATTTTACAATAAAGTTATTCAGAAGTCCACATTTCTCACTTCCTCATGCTTTTTGTTGGTGATTTTGCTGCTTAAGATGGCTCCCCAAGTATAGTACTAAACTGCTAGTTTTAAGAAGGCTATGATATAACATGGAGACAATACATGTGACATTCAAGTATAAATTAGTGTTGTTGACCATGAGTTCAACACTGATTAATCAATAATATACATTAAATGTGTTAGCTTTCTGTTACTGTAACAAAATACCTGAGATAATCATTTATCAGGGAGGTTTTATTTTTGGCTCACAGTTTTGGAGATTTTAGACCATGATCAGCTGGTCCCATGGCTTTGCACAAGGCAGCAAAATGCCTCACCTCATGGTCAGGAAGCAAAAGAGAAAAGAAGGAGACCGAGGTCTCACAGTCCCCAAAAGACTACCCAACAGGTGCCACCTCTTAAAGATTCTACCATCTAACAGGAGCAAGCATTTAGCACATATGCCTTTGGAGGACATTTAAGATCCAAACTACAGCATTAAATAAAGTGTCTTTAAATTGAAACACACATAAAACAAGGTTATGTACTAATCAGTTGATAGAAATGTGACCAAAGGCTCTCAAGAACCCACCTTGTATTTCCTCTAGGAGCAAAAGTTTCTATTCAAATACTAGTGATGACTTTATTGAATGAAAGTCCTTTGAATAAAGAGAACTATTTATTTAAACACATGATTAAGTACTATAGATCATACCTGCAGAGTGTAACTCAAATCTATTAACTCTCTTCCTTACCTATGCTGTCATCCTAGGCCATTATCACTTGCTTCTAATAAGTTTTCCTCCTTCCAACTTTCATACTTCACTGCACTTTCAACTTTCCAATCCATTCTCCTTAAAGGGGTCAAAGTGACTCTGGAATCAAAATAGTTTGCCATGTTTGTCTTTGATTTAAACCATCCAGTGATTTTCTAATGTACCTGACTCTTTATACCTTACTCCAGACATACTGATAATGTTTAAGTAACAATTTTTTTCTACCTCAGGGATTTCAAACAGCATTCTCTTCACTCTAATTGTTTTTTTCTAACCTAACTTCTAGACAATCTGCAGGCGTAGGATTAAATGCAACAGCCTCAGAGAGGAAACTCTCTAATTTCTAATGGAGGCTCTCTACTATATTTGTTTATAGCACCCTCTATTTCTCCTTCATAACACCACCAATTTATTATTAATTTACCATAACATTTGGTTCTCCAACAGACTCTAAGCTCCAGGAGGGCAGAAATTTGCTTTTTTAATATGCAACTATACTTCTTGTATGTAGAACAGTGTTGAATTCAAAATTGGGTTTGATAAGTATTTGCTAAATAAATGAAACTGGCTACCCGATTATATCTTATTAACAATATCCTGAACCTACCTTAGAACTACATGCTTCAAATGTTCAGAGGGAGTGAAGCACTGATTATTTGGGCATGACAGTGATGTTTCTCTTGAAGTAAAATCAATCATAAGACACTAAGAATTTCATGCACTACCTCAATGAGTCAATTCTTCACCTCACAACATAATTACTTTAACAGTTAGCCAAAACCAAACATACTACTAAGCAAAGAGCATCACTGTACTGTACTAAATAAGCAATCAGCCAGACTGATATAATCTATAATGTGATTAAGCATTGAATAGGGTAGAAAAATTGAAGTTGTTGGATTATATTTGTATCAATTCTATAATGTTACTGTGGTTTATCATGCAGTAAAGGTTGGGTTAAAAGAAAGATGAGCTTTCCATTTAAATGGTAGCTACAGAACTTTGGTTATTTCCAATACAATTCTTTCACATCCTCTAATAATATCCTGAAATTTTCATCTTTTCTCAGGTGATGCAATACTGCTTCTACTTTGAAAACACACACAAAAGAACTAATTTTATTTTTTAGTTTTTATTTTTAGTTTCTTAGTTTTTATTTTAACATTAGAATCATCAAATAAATACAAATTCAACAAATATAATTTTGGCTTCTTTGATGTAAATCATCTCATAAAATTTTTCAGTAACAAATATTCCCTGATATTTAGAAGTCTCTCCATCATAGCAAAAGCACTGACGTCCAACTGTCCAACTTGTGGGTCTTTTTTTTTTTCTGGTACCTGAAATCGAACTCACAACCTCACACTTACCAGGCAAGTGCCTGAACCACTGCGCTAAATCCCTGGCTCCTCCAACTTCTTTTATAACAAACTATATATATCTTGTTGCCTTTCACCCACTTTTTTTTTTTTTTGAGTGGGGAATTGAACCTGGGGCCTCACAGATGCTAGGCAATTGCTCTGCCACTAAGCTACATCCTCATTGCACACTTCGACATGTATGCAAAGAAACAGCAGCACTGTGAATATCTAGAAAATCTTACTTGTTTGCAGACTTTGTATCACTAAATCTAGAAATCCTATTCTTTGCAGGATCTTTTAACAGTCCAACTCATTCTCAGTGGACAGTTTTGTTATGTATTTTATTCATCTTTTTCATATTGCAACTACTTCAGGTAAATTATTATAACACAATTGTCCATTCAAAATCTAGTGCCAATTTTCAGCATTTTCACTGGGTATCTTTCCCAGATTGATAACTGTGCTTTAGTTTCATTACCAACTGTCTTATTACAGATTGCTGAAGAAGCAGTCACAATGTAGTATATCATTTCACTTTGCACCTCTGGGGAACTGAACTCAGGACTTCAAATGTGCTAGGCAAACACTCTGCCACGGAGCTAGTCCCAGCCCCATGACTTCATTTTGTACTACTGATATGTGACCTCACAGGCTGAAATAATTCTTTATCATTAACTCTTATTTCACCATTCCAAAGTTAATATTTTCACTGATAGTCTCATAAAAGTAAACATTTTGTTTCAAGAAATGAACTGTTTTTCTTATATGAACACCTGGTATTGTTTTGTGGTGTTTTGAATAAGCACCAACTGGAAAATTGGTAGTTTTCCAATATAGTTTCCATAAAAATTAATATTCACTCCAAAAATTCAATAGCTCCAAAGTTATTTTACTTTTTTCATGTTTTCTAAATTTTTCCAGTACTTTTTATAATAAGAAACTCTTTTTTTAAATATGGTTTTTTTCCATGCCGAATTATTTAATGTGAAATGCCAACCACCAAAACTCTGTATATCATAATTCTTTATCTTTTTCTGATTGTTCCTCATTTCTGTGTGCAAGATCCTGGCCTTTATGTTATGCTGGTGACAGACACAGCAACTACTGCTTTTTATGCACTGTTGTTATTTCGGTAGCATCATCTGACTAGCCTGTTAAATTTTCAAAATTTTGTGTTTGTATTTTGACAAACTGCCAAAAAAGTTTCCACAAAACAACAAACTATACCTATAACACCAAACACCTGAAAAAAAGCAAGAAATCCTGTACAACAGCAATGCAAAACTGGAAAATCATCAAAAGAAAAGGTCTATGTAGGTGGCTTGGTGGAAAACTAGCCCAAGTGCTAAAGTATACCAAGGGCTTTAGTGCTTTCTTTTGTTGCTTTTTTCATAGTGATTTCCACAAATTCTTCACAGTTGCAAAACAAACTGAACCATGATTTGATCTTATAATTTAGAATAGCTAATATGCTCTAACAGTTCTACGTAATTCCTGAGTTAAAAATTTTTTTGTCCCTTTGGAAGTTGGGGAACTTTATGTTTTTCCTAAAAGAAGCTAAGCCTTAAGATTATATTAATTTGTTAACTCCTAGGTTGTTATATGGAAGTTGTTCTGGAGTTTTAGACTTTTGCCTTTGAAACACTGCCTTATATAAAGGCACAATAAGACTTACATTTATCCTACATAATCCAGAGAAAAATTTCATAATTAAAAGGCAACCTTTCAGAAAAATGATTTTGTTACATGAAAGGTCTGGTTTTACTAACCTGACAAGTTAGGTTGCCACAGTATCTCTATCTGCAACATAAATTTTAAGTTTAAATATACTGAAGCTATCTACCATCTAGTCTCAAGTTGTTTTTCTGTTCTTTGCTCTCTTCCCCAAATCATCATTTTTCACCATCATGTGAAATCATGTGTGTTTACTGATTTATTTCCTGTCTCTTCCATTAAATCTGTTCGAAGAAGATGGAGACCATATTTCATTCGTAACTGTATACCAGCATCCAATATCCAATATAAAAACTGTCACATAGAAACTACTCAATAAATAGCTGTTAAAATGAGTTTCAAAATCTTTAAATGTAATTTATCTATTTTCACCTAAGAGCATATACATAAGCTATTCCATACTACTTCCCTACTCTCACCAACACTTACGTTGAAACCAGTATGAATTCTCATCTAGGTTCCAATTTCATAAACCCTTGCCCAAGTTATTTCTTAACAGGATTTTTAAAAGGTTAAGAAATGTGTACGAAGCCACAATTCTACTGAGTCTAGGAATAAAATTAGGTTTATCTTATTGAGAGTCCCTATGATTATTCCACTTTCACTGTATCTTTAGCTAAAATCATTCTTAGATGATGTTACTGATTCAATGTTCAGCATTACCACATATTAATACTGTAACCTTGATGCATCTCACATGTTATACTGATAAAACAGGAAAAATTATAGTACTTACCTTAAAACTGCATAAACATTAAATGAGAAAATTCATGAAAAGCACGAGCAGTTAACACAGGACAAAAGAAATATGTATTAGTATATTCCACTACAACAGGGATGAGCAAAGAAATGTTTTGTTAAAAGTCAAACAGTAAGTATTTTAGGCTTTGTGAGCCATATAGTGTCTACAGCAACTAAAACAGGCATGAAGCTACATCTGGCCCATGGGCTACAGTTTAACTTAAACACTTGTGGAGCTGGGCTCTTCGACCCCAGCATTACTGACAAACAGAGCTGGATGTAACTGCTACTGAGAGCTGTACTGGACATTACAGGATGTTTAGTGGCCTCTGGCCTCTACTCACTAGATGCCATACCATGCCCCCAATTTATGACTACCAAAAATATCTCCTACAGAGCAAATCATCCCTAGTTAGGAAACACTGCTCTAGAGCAATCAAACATAAAAAAATGTAGCTTGAATTTTCTAATAAAATACCTTATGAGGAAAAATAACAATATACTAAAAGTATTTATACTTACTTAGCTAAAAGTCCCACACTTAGTAGTAATTTTATAACTTCTGTGATACACACAGCTGTAGTTGAAAAGTAGAGTTCCTTGTCTGTTGTCCTTGTGTATCTTAAAGATACGGTATAAGCTGCAGCCACCAGGGTCATCACTATCAAGCAGTATAATTTGAATAGTAAACTGACATTTTCTGGAAAATAGGTGCAACAAAATATTATTTAATAGACAAGACTATGTATATAAAAGCTAATCATTTGTGTTATGTACGCATACCAACTCCTGATAAATATAATTCTTAAGAACTGCAAACAGGTACTAATAAAAATTTAAAAAATTTTAAAGAGCTAATCAACTAAGTTATAGCCCAAAATGCTTTCTAATTTCCAGCACAAAATAGTTTTTAAAACCTATGACATTTAAAATCCTATTTCAAACCAGTATCTTCCAGTTATATGAAACAAGTCATAAAACACAACCTTAAACATCAGTACATTAAACACTGTTTTATTCAGTGCTCCAACCACAACACTGTGCACAATAAGTCTAATTAACGATGAAACTTACGTATTTCATTTATCTTTATGATTACAAATTCAAGAAAGCAGTGTATACTACAAATTTAAAAGCAGCAGAAAAGTCAAAAGGAGCAAGTGAGTAATAAAGATGCGGCTTAATATAGAACTTTATAAAAGTAAAAATTATATCTGGTCTCTCATTTTATTACAGATGAGAATTAATTCAAAATAGTACTAACAACAAAACCATACAAATCTTGAAATGCAGGAAATGTACAACTTAGAGACAAGTTAAGAACTGCCTGCAAATATACCTGAGCAGCAGCCGTCTTAAGTGCCAGAGCCAGTTTGACACCTGTAGTAAAACCACAAGTTCTTCCCAGTCTCATACTCCCATCACCCATGGCTCAAACTATTTCTACTTTTCAGACAAAATTAAGGATATTTACATATGGAGGAAAAAGTCACCACAGATGTTTTCACTAAAATTAAGTACAATGTTTTGCAATATAGATTCACTAATAAGGACAATAGAATCATTTGAGGGAGCTAACATTTCGTTTACTTGGTGTTTGAAGTTAGTCATCTGTCATCAAATCAACTACAAAAATTCATCTGTTTAAAAAAGCATGGTGGCACACACTTATAATCCAAGCATTCTAGGAACCTGAGTCAAAAGGATCACCAGTTTGAACCCAACCTGAGCAACTGAGCCAGATCATGACTCAAAATTTTTCAATTTGTTTTAATTAAAAGAAAAAAAGCAAATTTAGTTCATAGGTCATGCAAAAATAAATACTGAGATTTGGCTACTCATTTGCCACTCTGGCAAATGTAGGTTAAGAATTAGAGATGGAGTGACTCTGCTGCTACTAAATGACCCTATATGCTAAATATCCTTTTGTTTACTGCTCTGGAAGCCTAACCACAATTCAAAAATTACTATCACAAGGAAGTAAAATGAGTGTTTCATTTCACTTCACTTTAAATACAGCAACACAGGAATCTAATGAAGAAACAGGTTCTTAAATATGTAGTCTCCCTGACTGAATCAAAGCATAACTTATAAATAGGCATATTTTTAAGACTTCATGTAGTATTTTGATCTAAAAATGTCAGTGAAAACCATACTTAAAAATATTATTTTTAAATGTTACATCAGGTCCTAATGAAAAAGTAATATAGTCAAACAGGAGAAATGGAGCTCTCAACTGCCTAAATTATCTTTTCAAATCCTCTCAGAAGCCAAAAAGCAATGGTCACGTAAAAGAAAGTAAGGAGACCAGTATAATATTTCCTCTGTCTAAAACTTTCCTATGCAAGAGGAAAATGTATGACTTCAAAGCTAAAACAGCAATGACTTCTAATCTGTAGAAAACATCTTCTTAGATCAGAGGTAAGCAAACCATACTGTCACTTATTTTACATGGCCTGCAAGCTCAGAATGATTATGTATCTTCAAATCATTGAAAATATCTTAAATGACACATTATGACACACGAAAATGATACACAATTCCAATCTCAATGTCCATAAAAGAAGTTTTACTAGATCAAAGTCACACTCATTTCTTTCCAGACTATTCTGGCTATACAGTATTTTGCCCTAGTACTGCAGAGTTGAGTAGTTATGACAGAAACCAGCAGCCCTTTACAGAAAGTTTGCTCATCAGTACTTCATAAATAAGAGCAGTTAAGACTGCAAAATTCACATCTACTTTATTACAGGTTGCTGAATCCAGAAACAACATAGTGAATGGTTCAGTACTAATTTTTATAGCCTTCAAATATATCCTGTCAGCTTTGAAAAGATGTGTTTTCACAACAATTATATGAAAATACACATTGTATTCCTGAAAATACTAATCTAAGTAGAAAAGCAGTAAGTTTAGATACTTGTAAAATACATAGCATTCTGATATGTAATACCATTTTAGAAACACTACTTATGCTTCTTAAAAAATAATTTTAAGCATGGTTTTTTCTGACATATTTTACCTTTAGATTAAAATATTTCTTCATTCAACTCACAAATTTCCCAGGATGAAATTCCAATTATTAGGAATTCGAAATTTTACAAAGTAATATAAAAAGTCTATGACATGTAATTAAGCTTTCCTGATAATTCAAATCATGCTCACAGCCAGTGACCATAAGCCTAGCCCACAGCTCAAGTGCTGGCCACATTTTAACATTTTTTTCTCCTTCTCACAAAGTTCCCATTAACTCCCATATAGAGTTTGTTTCCGTGTGGGAAATGTCCCCCAAAGAAACAAGAGCCTGGAGTTATATGCTTGTTGTTGTATTTTATGGGGGACACTGTACTATCTGAGAATTTGGACATTCAGGAAGTTGCAGCTAAATCCTTTGTAAATATCATGAAGGTATGCAAACTAATTTTATTAAGAGATACATTTGTCCTGGCATATAGGATTTGTAACGCAACCAAGGCACAAGAAATATGTACCAGCAATAAGCCTAAATCTGTACACTGTTACAGTTGTTTCATGAGTCTGTAATCTTTTAGTGCCCACTCATCATTAATCTGCTATCCTATTCAATGTTAGTTATCAAAATAAATATATCATTTTTCCTGAACTTATGTTGCTACAGAAAAACTCTTAAATTTAGACTTAACTAGAAATGGGATAATGCCTAAGAGCAACATATGCAACTGTTGATGACGCCCTCTGGCAGGGCCTGATGATAAATGTCTCCCCAACCAGGAAAATAATCTGGCACCCATGTAAAAGAATATTAAGTGTTTATTGAATACTTATAGATGAAACCAAATATTCTAGGCGGAAAGGGTGTTGTCCAGCCTCTCCTTGCTACTTGCTCTAATACAAAAACTCAGCTCGACTCCCAACTTGTATAAACTACTAGCAAAAAACAAGTGCCTTGGAGTTAGACTCACCCTCTTCAAGTGGGAATTAGTCACCAAATATTATTTCCCCAAAGTACCATGCGTTCAGAAAGGGAGGTGGACTTCACTTCAGACACAGAATATCAGTATTCCTTCTAACTACACACAGCATTATTCTGGGGATGATTCCGAAAGACTATTTCTCTCTATCTCCTTCTGGTTTCAGGGCTGTTTGATGCTCCTGTAATGTTTTCGTGCTCCGCAACCGCAGCACCCCTTTAAGCCTCCCAACATCCTCAGGGTAAGAGCACGGGAGACCGCAGCCGGATGGCGCAGCCAGGACCGGGAACTGCCCTGATGAACGAGGTGGGACGCGGGCCTCAGGCGGTCAGAACTGGGGTCCCACCCACTACCAGCTGCCGGAGGCGCCGCAGTCTCCGAGTGTAGGCAGGCGGCAGCAGCGGGAAGCCCGCTCACCCACAGCCCGCTGCGTCAGCGCTCGGCTCCGCACCCGATCCTGACACCCGACGCCTCGGCCCGGTCTGGGGTCCAGCGGGGAAGATGCTTCGCCGCCCGACAAGGGCGCCAGTACCACATCTCGCAGGTCGCTCCCGCAGACACCCACCTCCCGGGCGCCCCAGCCTCACCTTTCTGGGTAGCCATGACGCTCACACAGCCCCGCGCGGCTCTGGCGCGCACCCCTGCGCACGCCTTGCGCAGGGCCTGGGAACCGCCCCCTCGGGGTCATAGAGACGTCGACGCTTGGCCTAGAGCAGCCCGCGGCTTCCACCCGGCTGTGCGCTGCGGCTCCTGAAGAGAGGATGAAGGGATGATCGCTACCGCCGAGTCCGTGGTGACACGTGTAATAAACCCGTTCAGAAGAGTGATTCTGACAAACCCAACTCCAAGCCAGGTAAGGAAGCGGAGTCGAGGGAGCCGAACTTTGCCTTCTGGGAATTGTAGTCCTCACGAGGACGACGAGCGCACAGGATTTGCAGTTAGACTTGGTAATTGATTCCCGTCAAAGCTGTTCAAGAAGATCCCGGAATTCATAAAGTAACAGAAATTACTTCATCGACTTTTATAACTTCCACCTCGCTCGCCTCTTGTATACATTTATTATAAGTTGTATTATATGTGACCCGTAAGTCTTGTGCACTACAGCCTTGTCGTTGACTAGCCAGACATTCTAACTGTATGATGTTCAGACAACAAAAGCGCCTCAAAAGTATTCAGTGTATCAACAGGCACTTGAACCACTTTAATCTTTACGTGAACTAAACATTGATTAGTATAAGTGAAATTAGAAGTAATTCCTTGGTAAAGTGAGTGCTGTTTAAGATATGTGGATTGGTTTAATGTGGATTGGTTTAAAAATACCGTAACAGGTATACAAGATTCTGACATGCCAAGATTCTAATCATGGTACCTTCTGTAGCATGATTTCCCTCCCAAAAAATGTTTATGAAGAGTTGAGGGGTAAATCTTTCATACTACTGTGTTGTGATTATTCATACAGCTATACCTCACCTGTTACCTGGGAAACTTAGCATGTCTTATTAGCATAATATTAATATTAGGAGGTGTTTCCAGGAGACTAGAGTTGACATTGTTCTTTGATTAATCTCATTTTAGAACATTGTTAAATCTTCCCTTCTCTACCTTTGTGTGCTCACTGGGGCTAATCACATCTTCCTGTGGTGGATACAGTTTACACTTGTAGAATTATTTAGTTCCCTTGTGTATGTACTTGTACCTATAGTTAAACATAAAACTCATGTATGTACTTGAGATTGGTTTTAAACATTAAAATTTAAATATAAGGATTAAAATACCATATATTCCTTCTTTTCCTTTATAACGCTCTGTAGTTTCTCTCATCCCATTTTGTAGTATCATTGTGTTCTCAACTTGCTTAAATTAACCATACATAATTATTCTTTTTATGATGCTTAAAAATCCAAATGTGACCCTTGTAAACTTGCTCCTTTACAAAGTCTGGTCAGCTTTTTGAAAAATTGTCTTATTTTTGGCTACAAGCAGTTCCAAACTAATATTTATTTCCCCCTGATCTAGGTAATGGAATCAACTACACTTTAACGAACCATAGTTCCTTCCAGTATTAGACACATACTTTAACACTAATCACAACTAATTATCCTCAGTCTCTGGCTTGGTTACTTTTCTCTCATTGTTAAGACAGAATACCTGATGCCCAAAATTAGGGAAGGGAAGGTTTATTTTTTAGAGTTCTTGGTGGTTTCTGTCCATACTCAGCTGGCTGCAAGGCAGGGTGGTGGGGCTGAGGGCAGCCATTCATGGCCACTGCAAACAACCAAAAGAAAAAGCAAAAGAAAGAGAAGACACACCTTCTTCCTGCCCTTACAGTGTATGCTGGCTCCACCCCTGGGTGAGTGCAGCACTTACACCACCAATCCCAGTGCCAGACAACCAACCAATCATAAACACCAGGCTCAGCTGCATCCATGATTACATGAAGCTTGAGTTGGGGGGCCATCCGAACATACTGTAACAGTCTCCCAGATTAAGACCCTGAGGTCATACTTTGATTTTCCTTTCCCTTTCCTCAGGTGTTATTGTCTCTTAATTAAATGTAACATTTGTCCCTTCATACTATCCATCACCAAATAACCCATATTCTTGCAACAACTTCCTGGTCATCTCCCCCCACTCCAGAATCAAGAATCTGCAGTGGTTTTCTAATGATCTACTACAGGAAGACAGACTATTCCCTTGCCTTTCAAAGTTCTCCAAAAGTATACCAAATCTACTCAATTTTATTTCCCAAAAAAGTCCCCTTTTTCTTTTTTCTTCTTTTGTAATACTTTGCTATGAACTTATCAACTCCCACTTTGACTCTTAAAACACTCAACCAAAAACCTGTGTCGTTTGTCCCTTCATTCTTTTTAAAAATTTATTCATTTATCCTACAAGATACTATAAAAATGTCAAGGCTATAAAGATGACTAAAGCAGTTAAATTTTTTAAGAAATTCACTATCAGAGAGCATAAAGATGAACACTAACTGTACAGCATTCCTATTTAAGTACTATAATAAAAGTGTGACTAACATCCATTGAAAATCCAAGAGAGGAACCAGTTCTTCCATGGCTGATGGGGAAAACCATCACAGAAATAGTAAAATTTGATCAGGCTGTTTGAGAGCAAAAAGAATTTTATGGGGTGATGATAGAGTCCATTCCAACATGAAGACCATTGTAGGGAGTGACTGAAGCTGGAGATTAATCATGCATGCAGGGGAGAGGCAAACCTGGTTCAGAACAATGAGAGCCCCAGGCAAACAGGTGTTACAGTTAGAGAACACCAACCCCTTAGGTTACCATGGATGTAGGTTACTAGCCGATGGGGTGTCATGGAGACCCCATGTAGTTGCTACTGTTTAAATAAATGCACTACAATGGTTTCTCCATCTGGAAAGAGGGCTCCACCTGATCCCAGCTTTCTGTGTCTTGTCTTCAGTTCTTCACCTACTCACTGCCCTTTACAGTCCTCAACGTGGGAAGTTTGAGAGCTGTGCTGGATGTAGCAGATCATTACAGTAAGTGAAACCATTCAGGTCCAGAATATTAAATATTGCATGTTTTCTCTTTTATAATCAATCTACAAATAAATTAAAAAAGAGGAATCAAAGTGGCAGAGAAGCAATCAGCAGCAAAATGTAGCTTCCCCAGGAGGCAGATTCCAAACACCTGGAAAATAACAAAGACAAAAAAATGAAGTGAATGTCAGGGAATTGGGAGGGAACTGAAAATAAAATTAGAAATTACATAGAAGCTGGAGAGACTGGGCACAATGCAGAGTAAAGAATAAGCAGTCTGTAAGCTCACCCCAGCTCCTATGAAGGAGGACCTGTCTCTACAGATACAGGATAAAGATGAACTTCAAGCAGACCTACTTGTATGTAAATTGTCATGATGATGTTCATACTTCAGTTTAAAAATGATGTTAAAGATAGGCTGACTAGCTGGTTGTTACAGCAAGGCTTGGAGAAGAGGGGAGGGAGCTATTACTAAAAATCATTAACTTGATTTTCTTGGTTAATTAACCTTCATTTGTATTGTAAGATTCCTAAACACAGAAAAGAACGGCTATAAACCACTCTCTTGGTTACTTTTCTCTGGTTGCTGGGACAAAACACCAACACCCAAAATGAAGGAAGGAAAGGTTTATCTTGCTTACAGTTTTTGGAGGTTTCGGTCCATACTCAGCAGGCTCCAAGGCAGGGTGCATGGCTGAGGGATAGCTGATCATGGCGGCCACAAGTGACAAGAGCAAAAGGGCAAAGGAGGAAAAAGCGTATCTCCTTCCCTCCCTTATACTGTATGCTGGCTTCCTGTCCCTGGGCAGGTGCAGCACACACACCGCCAATCCCAGTGCTAGACAACAAACCAATCACAAATGCTAGATTCAGCCACTTCCATGACTGCATGAGGCTTGCAGGGGGAGGGGGGGGAATCTGAACACAAACCACAACAACCACCATTTGGGATTATTTTAGGGCTGGAATTAGAATGCCCAAAGGAATGAAATTATCAAATTCAATTTGAAAAGTTAAATATGTTCTTGCTCCTCACTGTTGTTCTTCACTCAGCCACCTTTATTATAATATCTATGGAAAATGGGTTTTAAAACACATTCCTGTTACAAATATCATTTATCCTACATAGAAAACAAGTTACACAGACATCTTAGTGAAAAAAAAAAAATCAACTTGTGAAGAAAAACTGCTATATATAAATCACATAGCAACCTGAACCCCACCTGTTAAAGCCATTTTAACAAACCCTCCTTCTGGACTATTTTTATTCATGAGTTGGTATTAGACATATGTAAAACTGTATCTCTAAAATTTAGGTGTCACTAATTCACAGAGCCCTAAACACAGCTGCACCTGGAGTCAGGCAAATAAGACAAAGGAGTGAAGTGGGGAGGCCTAAAGGGCAGTAGGAAGTGGGTTGGACAGTGGAAAACTAGAAGTGCTCATCCTGTGAGAGGGAAAAGCTACTACTTACAGGAATGTCATCCAAATGTTACTGTGAGGATACTCTGATTTTTTTTTTTTCAAAGAGCTGGAAGTCTAGATTTTATGTAAAATTCCAGGTTTTACAAGATATCATGTGGAGTTTTGCTCTAACTTCCAAACAGCAAGGTTTTATCATATAGTAATGTAATTGGTGTTAATATTCAGTAGTTAAGAAAACTGAAAATATTGCTTGAATTTAAATTTTTAACTTTTAACATTAAATGTGATTTTAGAAATAAGCCTTCTAATCCATTATAACCTTACAGCACAGAATTATCAAAATGGCATCATAATTTCAGTCTTATTGCTGGCAAACTTTCTCTAAAAGATTTTTTAAGAAAGATACATGGGCAGAATTTTCTTTTAATTTTAATAGAATGAAAATCATGTTACAGAACATAACTTCTAGCTTTTTTCAGCAGTTTGAAAGAATATGAGGATCCAATAAACACTCATACAATCAGCGAATGTGGCACCCCCACAAAATTAATTTTCATGGATATAAAATACTTTTCAGTATTTTTCATTGTTTAAAGCAGGGGATGACATTTGAGAATGTCCTCTCTAGGTTTCATCCACAGCTCTAGTTAGGTTCACCTTGACCTCATGGGTTACTTTGCTTGGTCCACCACGAAGACCAGCGATGTAAATCTGGGGCCTGGGCACTTGCGTGCCATCTTCCCTCATGGACTGGGTGCTGGCATTTTTGGAGGGGTAAACCTGTGAGCAATTTTCTCTTCTCATGTGACTGAGATCAGTCTGTACTGAGTGAGTAATTTTCCGACGTAAATTGGCCTAAGTGCAAACAGAAAACAAGAATTAACATTTCTCTAAAGAATAAACAATGTAAAATATTGGACACTAGTTAATATCTATCACCTCAATCTACAAAGTAATTAATCTGATAACAGCATATTTCTTTAAAATGTTAGGACATTAGAAAATCTGGACTAAAACAGAAAAATTAAACAACTTTTACTAAAAAGTAGGAAAATATATAAAATGATGCAAATGAACCCCCAAAAATATACTAAATTCATAGTAGTGAGCTCAAGTATTTGTTAAAATGATTTTCTAATTCCTTTGTTATTCTACGTTGAAATTTATACAACTTGCATTTTTCCATATTTTTAAGGTAAAACTTTAAGATTTATATATATAGTCTTTACAAACTAGGCTTCACCTTTAATTTTTAATATAAAAAGCTCTGATGACTGAGCTACATAGTGCGACCCTGCCTCAAAAAACTAGGGCTGGGAGTTCGGCTCAGTGGCTCAAGTGCCTGCCCTGGCAGGTGCAAGGTTGTGAGTTCGATCCCTGGTGCCGAAAAAAAAACCAAAAAACTGATGATTTCAGTTTACATTTACATTATTCTTAGTCTTGCTTACTACCTGTATGAATTACTTGTAAACAGGAAGTTGAACAAATCGCATGGACTGGAAAACAAGAACCAGCTAATAAAGAGGAGAATAAGGGCTGGGGGATGTAGCTCAGTAGTATAGCACTTCCTCTGGTTTCCATCCCCAGCTTCATTTAAAAAAAAAGAGTATTTAAGTGTTGATGAGATTATAGAGGACAAGGAAAAGCTCACATTACAGCATGAGTGAGAAAGAGAGACCTAGGAGTTGAGCAAACATTCAGGGTTTGAATTGAGAACCCACACCCCTTCCCTCCACACACACTGCTTATTGTCTACATTAATATGACTTCATTATTCCATTGTCTTCAATAGCATAATTTTACTGTGCCCAATCAGATAACTTGATTGTTCATTACATATCACCCTGAAATTTGAATCATTTTTCCAATGTGTGGGATTAAACACAGGATCTCCTACATGCTTCATAAGTAGATCTACCACTGACCTGTATCCCCAACCCTTTGAATTTTTTGCCTCAAAAATTTTCACCATACTATTCCCACCAACGTTTGACAGCTTTTTCCCTGTCCAGTCCCATTCAAACCCTCAACCTACTTTAGTCACTGAAAGACCTGTCTTAACAAACTTCAAATTTGCAATAAATTCTGCATTTGCCATTCTTCCTTTGAGGTGATATTTTCCCTTAAGGCACAAGCAATAAAACTCAGCTTTACCTCATGAACAGATTGAGTTAGTGATACTCAGAGCATTGTATCCCACGTGATGCAATACTCAGCAACCATTAAATCTCAAGTGGGAATAAAAACTAAGTGGGAACTGAATACTGAGAAGAGAGTTCAAGCAGTATAAAGTTTAGGTGCTCTGAGTATCTCATGCTTTTAACATTTCCAGTCCATTCCTGTATCATCCTCTTGTTCTCATACCCTATCCAGCCACTGCTTCCCTCTTTTTCTTTGCATCAAAAGATCAAGTTAAAAATGTCACCTAATTTAATTTACAAGATGTTTTACTTCTGTTACACTGTTTACCAAAAGGTACAGAAATATTTCAGTGCATCAATGTCACCTGCTAGCCCGTTATCTCCATTAGAACAAGGTAGTGGGATATACGTTACCAGATAAATATATGATAAACTCACATGACTTTAGTAGATAATAGAAAAGAATAGGGACATTTCTACAAAAAAGTAACTAGTAGGAATGATAATGAGCCGGGCGTGGTGGCGCACGCCTTTAATCCCAGCACTCAGGAGGCTGAGGTAGGTGGAGCACTGTGAGTTCGAGGCCCGCTTGGGCTACGAAGTGAGCACAAGGCCGGCCTGAGCAACATAGTGCAACCCTGCCTCAAAAAACTAGGGCCGGGAGTTTGGCTCAGTGGCTTAAGCATCTGTCTGGCAGGTGTGAGGCTGTCAGTTAGATCCCCGGTGCCGCAAAAAAAAAAAAAAAAAAAAAAAGGAATGATAATGGAACAATAGTCTGGAATGTATATATGGAACCTGATCCTTCCTAGGAAATCAGGGAACTGAAACTGTACCACAAGAGAGGGTAGCAATGGAACTGTAGTTAGAAGCCCGTCACAGATTGAATGTACAAACAAAACAAAGGCTAAACCACACATGATGAACTCTGACTCACAACTTCTATACCAATCAGTTCAGGAAGCCATATTGCAGCCTCTGAGCTATGCGTGGTGGTGTGCAACTATAATCCCAGCACTGAGGAGGGCTGAGGCAGGAGAATCATTGCCGGTTCAAGGCCAGCCTGGGCTACATAAGAGAGTCAAAGGCCAGCCTGCACTACATAGTGAGACCCTGTTTCAAAAAAACAAACAACAACAACAAATCAAATTGTGACCTCTGCAGCTGTAGGAATCTGGCCAGAATGGCCATGATGTGGCCACCACCCACTTTTTGCTCCACCTCCCCAGCTCAGGACTAAGCAGAGAAAGCCAGATACACTCACAAAACTGATCACGCAGAATACCCTGTTTGTGTTAGCTTGCCTCCAGTTTCCCATGTCACCAACCTCCAATCAGAGAACATCTGAAGCTTTCCCCCTTTTCTCACTCTAAATCTTTCCCATTTCCCCACCTGTGTTTTTAGTCTGCCAAACAAAAGTCATGATGCCTGAGTCCCTTACTATTGTAAGTACTGAATAAATAGCCTCTGTGTTCTCATTTGGGTAGCCTCACTTATCTCCACACCTAAAGAGATACATGAAATATACTAGAAGAAAATTACAGACAAATTTTTAATGTCATTCATACTATAAATATTTGTTGTTTAAAGGAGCAAGCTGGGGAAATTCTTTGAGTTGGAAAAGGATGAGTTTCAGACACAGGCTTTAAGGCAGGACACCTGTTCTGAGAATCATAAGCCCAGTGTCTAGACAGAACAGGTTGGGAATAAGACCAGACCCACATAGTTAAAAGAAAAAATGCCTCCCAATTGGAGTAGGCTTTTAATGATTAGAAGTTAAGAAGTTCATTAAAATCTAACTCCAAGTTTTCGAACTATTAAATACATACACATAATCAATTCACTGACTGATATCACTTGATTGTAATTTCATGCTTCTGTATTTCTACATATACTTAAAATTAGAATCCAATCAATCTTAGAAAGTAAATTTTGCTAATTGTTTTTATGTTAGCAAGGAATTCAGTGTAGAATGCACTATTTTATGTAAGTAATTTAACTTACAAAATCTATGAGTAACTTTAGGAAATATAGTTACAAACCAGTTTTATAGCTTTTCTTCTGAGTTCCCATTCATTCCATTCATATGACCTCACAATGGTTGGTTGCAATATGTGTGTATCTGTTTGTGTGCTACTTTCACACTTGGTAATTGGTTTTACATAATGTTTGTCAACATCTCTCATCTAAAGAAATGGAATTTTGTAATTAGTACTTGCAAAACATAAACATTATTTATAAATACATATTTAGTTAGAACTGCCAACAAATTAGAAAAACAAGAACTTTAGAACATGGAATATACTTGTAAATATCAACAAAGAAAATAAACTCATAATAATTGAGCTGAACAGAATTATTTTTCTGAGCACTGTAGCTTCATGCATGATTTTGTGAGGTTAATGTAAGAAGTATATTTTGGAAGGAGAAAACATCCCTTATGCCCATGTACACTGTCCTTTGTGTTCCACAGATGGTAGCAGACGTGAATAACTTGTTACAAATGGAGAGAATTTTAAAATAACTATTACAGTCGGGCATTGTGGCACATGCCTGTAATCCCAGCATTCAGGCAGCTGAGGCAGGAGAATCACTGTGAGTTTGAGGATGGCCTGGGCTACATAGTGAGACCGTGTTTCAAAAGCAAACAAACAAACAAACAAACAAAAAACTATTACATATTAGGTGTCAATCACCTAGCAAAAACTTGTTTACCTATGTAAACAGGTGTAGCACATTTAGCAAGTTTTGAGGTTTTTTTTTTTTCTACTGGATACCCCAAATTAAACATCCAGTAATTTCAGTCTAACCAAGATATAGTTGTTCTGCATATGATTTTGTTGAAGGGAGTGGGAAAAGTTTGAGGAACTGGGGTCACAGTAAAGAAGAGGAAGAAGATACTAACTTCTTTTCCCAAATCCAGTACCAGATAATTATGAAATGTCTACCATTTGATATAGGGTATAGCTTCTGCCTTTAAAATTATGATTATATCACAATTGTTGGTAGATAAAAACACACTAAAAGATAACTGTACTGTGCAATACAAGTAAATAAATAATGAGGCAATAATTCCTCCATGGAATATAGAGGGAGAAAACTCACTTTCATAGGTATTGTGTATACACCACATCTTTCCTGTTATCAGTTTTAGGCTTTCTTTGGTCTTTGAGCTATTTTACACTCTATACATTTTAAATAACTAATAATGAGATCAAATAGTTTTGGCCTATAGACATGTAATGTCTGTCCTACCTTTAGAGATTCAACTAACTACCCTTTAAATCAGTATTGCCTGTATTTACATATTATTTGAATACATCTGATCTATAAATGTCTGTTAAGAGATTCTCTGTTTTTTTGTTTGTTTGTTTGTTTGTTTGGTTGGTTGGTTTTCTTGAGACAGGGTCTCACTATATAGTTCAGGTTGGACTTGAACTCATTATGTAGCCTACACTGGCATCAAACAGGTAGTGATCCTACTGCCTCCGCCTCTCAGGTGCTGGGATTATAGGCATGAGTCACCTCACCTGGCTCAGGATTCTCTTTTAAACTGACTATCATCCCCATTGAAGCCAGTGGCCAATGGAATCAATGGAATGTTGACCAGGCAGACAGCTGAATTCCTTTCTGGAGACTGACGTTTGGTTATCTGGGCCATTAGAAACTGAGAACAACTGAGGGTTTCTGGCCAGGGCAACTCTCTGGTGAACTCCCCAGGGTTCCTCAGTGGACTTTGGGTCATGACCACTGAAAATCTCCACTTATGTATCATCCTTGTTTCTCTGCTAGTAGCCTAGGTACTCTCACTAAGACTTTCAAGGGATTTTTAGATTAGATTATTTTAATAAAATAAAATAAAATAATAAACTGACTATAACAGCTACCAGATTCCCTCATTGATTCATGGATAGATTATGCTCTTTTTTATTTTAAAGAGGAAAAAAGCACAGAAAAATTAAAAAGTAATAAAGCAAATAAACAAAAAAACAAAAGTAAAATGACAACAACAAAAATAGTGATATAGAATTTCAGAATAAGATGATAGGAATTTAACAATTGTTATATTACATATTGTTATCTTCAAAATAGTTGTTCATGTTACCAGATACAGGCATGCAAAATTGATCAAACAATATGATTTCCCTTTGAGCAGTTTCTTTCCTATTCACTACATGTATTATAACTTTTGGGTCTTATTTACTTTCAGTTTCTTACACTAGCAAGACAATGTGGTGTTTACACGAGTCTTAATTCACTGATGAGTACAATCTCTAGCAGTATCCATTTACCTATAAAAGGACTGAGTTTATCCTTCTTTGTAACTGAGTAGTACTCCATGATATAAAAATAACATATCTTTTTTATCCATTCCTTAGTTGATGGGCATTTGGGTTGTTTCCAAGATCTGGCTATTACAAATCCTGTAGCTATAAACATGGGTGCACATATATTTCTGTGGTATGATGTTTTCATTTCTTCTGGCAAAATACCCAGAAGGGGAATAGCTGGATAGAATGGAACCTCTAATCCTAGTTTTTTGAGGAATCTCCAGAATGATTTCCACTATGGTTTCACTAGTCTACTAGTTTACAGCCACCAACAGTAAAAAAGGGTTCCTTTTTCCCCCACAGCCCTTCCAGCATTTGTTATTCATTGATTTCTTGACATTAGCCATTCATTCTGGAGATGGTATCTATAGAATGTTGTTTTAATTTGCATTTCTTGAATGACCAGTGATGTTGAACATTTTTCATATATTTATTTGCCATTTGTATTTCGTCATCTGAGAATTGTGTATTCATCTCAGATGCCCATTTTTTAATTGGGTCTTTGAATTTGGTGGGGGGCTGATTTGTTTCAATTCTTTAGATGTTCTAGATAGAAAGTCTTTGTCTGAGGGACAGTTGGCCAAAAATTTTCCCCACTCTGGGTATTCTTTTCACCCTGTTGATGATTTCTTTGGATGTACAAAACTTTTTAATAAGATGAGATGTTGTTTGTTGATTCTTTGAAGTATTGCCCATGCAGTTTGATTTTTCTTTATCAACTCTCTGCCTACCCTATACCTACTTTGTCTTCCTGTGCATTTACTGTTTCTGTTTTAATATTTAGATCGTTGATCCATTTTGACTTTAGTTTAGTGCATGGTGATAGGCATGGGTGTAGTTTAAGTCTTTTTCCAGCACCACTTATTAAAGAAGCTATCTCTCTTCCAGTAAACATGTTTGGCCCCTATGTCCAAAAAAAGGTGGCTGAGTGTGTTTGCAATTGTGTCTGTATCTTCTGTTCTGTTCCATTAATCCTCAGATCTATTTATTTACCAGTACCATGCTGATTTTGTAGTATAATTTCAGGTCAGGGATTGTGATGCTGCCCCTCTTTTTTTTTTTTTTTTAAGAGAAAAAAGACACAGTAAAGAAAGACAAAAAGCAAAAGAGACAAACGACAACAGCAAATCCAAAACAGTAATATTATTAGTTTACAAAACAAGATGATAAGAATTTGACAATGGTTGTAATGTTGCATATCATTACCTTCAACACGGTTGTTTAGATTAATAGATATAGACATGTAAAATTGACCTACTCATATGAGTATTAATTGTTCTTTTTCAATAACTAATACATTCAGTAGTATAGTCATTTTAGCTATCTTACATATACATATATACAGGTTTATGTCTTTTTCCTTTTCCCTTCCTTTTTTTCTTGCTTTCCCCTTTCCCAATTACTTCTCCTCTTTGAGCAGTTTCTTACCCTTACACAGTATTTATGTAGATTTTGGATCATATATACTGTTTCAGTTTCTTAAACTAGGGAGACAATATGGTATTTACACATGTGAGTTTGATTTATCTCATGAGTATGGTCTCAAGTCGTGTACATTGACTTATAAAAGTCTCGATGCAATTTTTCTTGATAGCTGAGTAGTACTCCATTGTATAAAAATACCACATCTTTTTTATCCATTCGTTGATTGATGGGCACTTGGGTTGTTTCCAAGATTTGGCTATCACAAATTGGGTTGCTATAAACATGGGTGCACATGTGTCACTGTGGTATGATGTTTTCAATTCTTCTGGGAAAATGCCCAGAAGTGGGATAGCTGGATCAAAAGGGATCTCTAATCCTAGCTTCTTGAGGGATCTCCACACTGATTTCCACAGTGGTTGCACCAGTCTACACTCCCACCAACAGTGGAAAAGAGTTCCTTTTTCTGCACAACCCCTCCAGCATTTGTTATTGGTTGACTTTTTTATCTTGGCCATTCTTTCTGGAGTGAGATGGAATCTCAGTGTTGTTTTAATTTGCATTTCCTGAGTGACCATTGATGTTGAACATTTTTTTCATATATTTATTTGCCATTTGTATTTCTTCCTCTGAGAAGTGTATATTCATCTCAGATGCCCATTTTTGGATTGGGTCCTTGAATTTTAGGGGCCTGATTTTTTTAATTCTTTATATGTTTTAGATAGAAGTCCTTTGTCTGAGGGACAATTGGCTAAGATATTTTCCCAATCTGTGGGTTTTCTTTTCACTCTGTTGGAGATTTCCTTTGACATGCAAAAACTTTTTAGTAAGATGAGATCCAAGTTGTTGATTCTGGGAAGTATTTCCTGTGCAGTTTGATTTTTGTTCATAAACTCTCTGCCTACTCCTATGTCATCAAGATTTTTACCTAATTTGTCTTCCAGCAAATTTAGTGTCTGTGTTTTAATATTCAGATCTTTTATCCATTTTGACTTTATTTTAGGCATGGTGATAGACATGGATCTGGTTTTAGTTTACGGAATATGGAAAGCCAGTTTTTCCAGCACCATTTGTTAAAGAGACTATCTTTAACAAATGTACATGTTTCGCCCCTTTGTCAAAGATGAAGTGGCTGAGTGTGTTTGTAGTTGTGGCTATATCTTCTAATCTATTCCACTGATCTTCAGGTCTGTTTTTAATCCAGTACCATGCTGATTTTATTACAGTACCTTTGTAATATAGTTTCAAGTTGGGGATTGTGATGCTTCCTGCCTTACCTTTCTTGCCCAGAATTGCCTTTGCTATTCTAGGTCTCTTCTGGTTCCAGATGAATTTTAGGGATGATTTCTCTAGCTCTGTGCGATATGCAAGTGGTATTTTGATTGGGATTGCATTAAATCTGTATAACAATCTTGGGAGAATGATCATTTTCACGATATTTGTTCTTCCTACTCATGAACAGGGAATATCTTTCCATTTTCTGAAATCCTCTTCAATTTCCTTTTTTCCAGAGTAATGTAATTTTCACTGTATAGATCTTTTACTTCCTTTGTTAGATTGATTCCTATGTATTTCAGTTTTTTGGATGTGATAGTGAAGGGTGTGGTTTCCCTTATTTCTCTGTCAGTGACTTTGTTTTTTGTGTGCAGGAACGCTATTGATTTTTGAGTGTTGACCTTGTATCCAGCAACATTACTGAATTTGGTTATTATATCTAGAAGTCTTTCAGTGGATTTTTGGGGGTCTTCTATGTAGAGTGATGCCTCCTGTCTTGCCTTTGTTGCCCAGAATTGTTTTTGGTCTCTTATAGGTCTCTTCTGCTTCCAGATGAATTTTCAGAATGTTTTTTCTAGATCTGTGAGGTGTGTTAATGGCATTTTGATTGGAATTGCATTAAATCTGTGTAACAGTTCTGGAAGCATGGCTGTTTTCACTATGTTGGTTCTTCCTATCCATGAGCAAGGGATATCTTTCCATTTACTGAATGGAAAGTTTCAGTTTCTTTTTTCAGAGTATTGTAATTTTCAATGTATAAATTGCCACGTCCTTCTCTAGCCATGTTCTGTTGACAAGGTCCAAACATGGAAGAAGATAGACCCGTGTTCTGTTGACAAGGCCCAAACACACAGGACATCTTCTAAGAAAAAGCCGCAGAATAAAAATTGGCTTTGTGGGAATGAGTTAATGCTTCTTGGGAACTATTGTGTTAACTTGTGCTCTGACACAGTTCAGAGAATTTCTTTCTTTCCTTTCTTTCTTTCTTTCCCATGCATAAAATTAGTAAACAAAGTACAGAAACTCCCTAAGAACAAAGGGATTTAAAATGTCTTTCTACAATTAATGGTGTACTTGTCTGACATTGAGTCGGACCAATGAGACCAAGGTCATATCTGAAGTTTGGGAGCCTTTAATGATAATAGTAATAACCAGCTGTCTGGGGCTGTCTGGGAACCTCTATACAGAGAAGCCAATATGTTACTATGTTTTGAAAGAGACAGGGTAGATAATATATCCTTGCAGCTGCAAGAACATCACAGGCGGATAGTGGGGCTAAGTCAGGACTGAATATGGTCTTGTGTTTTTCAGACTACCACAATGGAGCATTTATTAGTAGCAAAAACATGCTTCAAGGTCTTTAACTAAATTTAAACTTTCTGCCTATGCTGAGGAATCACGTAACTATAGAAACCATGTAATCATAGAGACACCTGTTGATTTCATTCTTTTTATCTAAACTTTCAACCCTGGTCAAAAGGAAGGTATATAATATTCTGTTAGAGCTTACAATAAATGAAGCAGATTCAAGCAGTCTCTGAGCTGTTTGTGTGTCTGTTCTCCATGTGCCAATGCTTAGCTCACCTTCGGGGACTGTGGACCTAGCCCAGCTGGACCCACAACAATCAATCTTTTATTTCCTTTGTTGGACTGCCTTCCGGGGGCCTGCACGACTGGCATGGACCCCAGGAGGAGAAAGAAATGAGCTTCTTGGGAGCCCGCCCAGCTAGGCCTGAGCGCCTCCAACCAGGACACAAGTAAGGCTGCCTTCCGGGGGCCTGTGCGACCGGCATGGACCCCAGGAAGAGAAACATGCGCCCCCGCCCCCCCGCCACTGCCCCCGTATGCCTACTGGTGCACTGCCTAAGAATCAGGACAACACCCACCCCCCCACCCTGGTAAAGCAACCTGCTTGTTCAGAGGTCTGGCTACATTGATAGCAACTTAGGTACATAAAACAACTAAATGCTAGTATTGTTTCAT
This sequence comes from Dasyprocta punctata, assembly GCA_004363535.1. NCBI lineage: Eukaryota > Metazoa > Chordata > Mammalia > Rodentia > Dasyproctidae > Dasyprocta > Dasyprocta punctata. The sequence goes on along the minus strand of RJWM01002993.1, from coordinate 58,270 downwards.
TCATTTTGTAGGCCTGGAGCTGGCAGCCTGAGCATCTCTTTAGAAGATGACAGTACGCAATGTAGCAAAAATGGGGGATTCTCTTCTGTCTTGTCTTTGAGACCCAATATTGTTCTCATTGTTTTGCTTTATTCTGATTAATTTTTTTGACCTTATTTTATACTCTGTTTTTATTGGTTTTATTGTGTTTTTTTTCTTTTTTGGTTTTTTTTTTTTTTTTTTTTTTTTTTTTTTTTTTTTTTTGGTTTGATTTTACTATACCTCTTAGAAAGGTCAACTATTCTGAAAATAGTAAGATATATTATAGTAGCTATTGTTTTCATAGTATGTTTCTTAGACGTTCTGTACCAGTTCTACTGCTTTGTTTTTATTGACTTCATTCTGTTATGTTTTGTTGGATTTTACTATCTATAAAATAAAAAAAACAGTCAACCAATAACAAATGCTGTTGAGGCTGTGGGGAAACAGTAACCCTTTTCCTTTGTTGGGGGGAGTGTAAACTGGTACAACCAATATAGAAATCAGTATGCTGATTCCTCAAAAAATTAAAACTAGAGTTTGCATTTGACTCAGCTATTCCCCTTTTAGGCATCTTCCTGAAAGAATTGAAAGCATCATACCACAATGATACTTGCCTATGTTTATAGCAGCACAATTTATAATAGCAGAATCTTAGAAACAGTCCATATACTTTTCAGCAGATGAATGGATAAAGAAAATGTGGTATTAACACACAGTGGAGTGTTTCTCTTCAATAAAGAGGGATAAACTTGAGTCATTTCTAGGTAAACAGATGAACCTTGAAACCATAATTTTAAGTGAAATAAATAAGACACACTAATTTAAATATAACAGTGTTTCTATTGTGTGAGAAACCCTAAGGGAGGAGCAAAATGGAAAAGACATTGGAAGTAGGAAGAATATGTTCAAATGAAATGGGAACAAAGGAGGGTTGAGGGGGAAGGCAAGGAAAGGCAAAGCAGTTAAAAAAAGAATGCAAGTAAAAAAGGGACTGTCTTGGTTACTTTTCACCTGTTGCTGAGACAAAATACCCGACACCCAACATTAGGGAAGGAAAGGTTCATTTATCTTACAGTTTTGAAGGTTTCAGTCCATAATCAGCTGGCTCCAAGGCAGGGTGGCATGGCACTGAGGCAACACTTCAAGGCAGCAGCCAAGCAAAAGCAGTCAGAGTACAAGGGGCCAGAGTAAAAGGGGGGCAAGAGCAAGCCTCTTCTCCTCCCTTATATTATACACAGGACACCCCCCTCCCAGGGTGGGTGTAGCATTCACAAATCTCCTTGCCTTCTTTTGCACAGGATAAAGATGTTTACAAAGTAAGACCCCTGGCTCCCTGCTGAGTCTCTCAGCTAAACTTCTGACTTCATCAAATGACCAGGTAACTGCTTATGCTCTACACCCCAAGATGTAGAGCAGCTGCCTTACTTAATTAAGCTTCTAGACTTCTCAAGTCTACTTACTTAATTAAGCTTCTAGACTTCTCAAGTTGACACAATGTATAAACCATAACAGGGACCAAAGCTGGTGTAAATGGGGGTATCAGGAAAAAAAAAAAGGACAAATTAAGATATTATACACAAGTACAAATTCCCTGATGAATGTGAGTAATATGTATGATAAATATGTAGTAGCAAAAAAAAAGTTTCCCTTTTGTTGCTGTGTGTGGTGGTGCATACCTATAATCTCAGCACTTGGGAGGCTAAGGCAGGAGTATTTCCAAGAGTTTGAGGCCAGCTTGGCCTACAAAATGAATGTAAGACCAACCTGATCTATATAGGGAGACCCTATCTCAAAAATCCACAAAAAAACTTTTTTTCCAGTGGTGACTCAAACCAAAACATAAAGACTTTTTTTTGATATAGGCACTGTATAAAGAGGTGTTTGCTTATGGTTAGTTTTTGATAGTGGTACATTTTATATGCTCTTTGCTTTATATAAGTATGTTATAAATGTAAGTTACAGACAGACATTTTTGCCACAAGTAGTTTTTTCTTTTTAGCTTTATAGTTTTATAGGATGAGAATTGATATGTGTTTTTAAAAGCTATCTTAATAACTATTTTATAAGTGAAGAATAAAATATCCCTAAAACCATGTAGATGTATTAAGGCATAATTAATGAACTAATTATAGAGAAAATACTAAGCAAATGGTATATTTATGAATGGGGCAACTAAAAATAATAACTATGTAAATATCTCATTGTTTAATTTCATGCAATTCCAATTTAAATCCCAGGAAGACTTTTGGCAGAACTTCACGAATTTACTAAGAAATTTATGTAGACAGTTTGGAAAAATAAAGGCAAAGAGAAGGGCTTCTTTTTCAAGCATATAATCAAATATTCAGTTGGCTCTCCCTGTCTGTACACAGTGCATCCATGGACCTAACCAACTGCTGTACAGCAAAAATATTTGGGAAAAACACATGTGATGCGTTGAATATGCAGATGTTTTTCCTGTCATCATTCCCTAGGTAACATATTTCTGCTTACATGACATTTACATTACGTGTCATAAATAATCTATGAGTGATTTAAAGTATATAGAAGGACATGTGTATACTATATACAAATACTGCACTATTTATATAAGGAACTTGAAAATCTGCAGATTTGAGTATCTGAGGGTTCAGGAATCAATCCACACAGATACCTAGGGATAACTGTGTTACAAAGCAAAAATAATTGAAACAATGTATGTCTTAGTTACTTTTCTCATTGCTGAGACAAAATACCAATACCCACCTGTTAAAGGAAGTAAGGTACATTTCAGCTCACAGTTTGTAGAGGGTTCAGTCCATAGTTGGCTGACTCCAAGGCAGGGCAGCATGGCATAGGTATACCATAGAGGATAAACAGTTCATGGCAGGAAGAAGGCAGTAAGCAGTAAGTAGCATCCTACCTTCCCTCTCTCCCTTGATTGGTGTGACCCACAGCCAGGTGAGGCTTTCATGAACCACACGCAGAACTATGCTAATTCCAATTAATGGACCAATTTAGTACCACTCACCAGTATTATATGCCCTCGATACAGCCAACTGCAAAAAACCCACCTCTGAGAGTGTGAAGCTGGTGGGGGCGCATCTCAATATAAGCCTCAACAGTATTCAGAATTCAATTCATTGATTTTTTGTATTGTTTTCTTAGTCCACATTTCATTGATTTCTGCTCTTACCTTAATAATTTGCTTGCTTATATAAGTTCTGGATTTGGATTGTTCTTGTTTCTCTAGGACTCTGAGGTGCGTCATTAGGTCATTTATATGGGCTCACTGCTTTAAAGGACACTAATAATCCAGAAGATTATTCATAACTACTTAACAAACTATTATGCCAATGAATTGGAGCACTCAGAAGAAATGAAGAGATTCCTATATGTATATATAAATAACAAAAACTCAACCAAGAAGACTTACAAAATCCTAAATAACCCAATGATAGGCAATAAAATGAAAGCAGTAATAGCTTTCTACCTAAAAAAAAAATGATTAGAAACTGATGGATTCACTGCTGAATTCTGTAAGAACTTCAGGGAATATCTAATGCCAATACTCCTCAAAATCTTTAATTATACTAAAAGGGAAGGTGTACTCTCAAAGTCATTCCTGGAAGCTGGCATTACCCTGACTCCAAAACCAGACAAGGACCAAATCTAAAAAGAGAACTATAGACCAATCTCTAATGAACATAGATGCCAAAAAATTCTCAACAAGATATTGCTAAACAGACTGCAACAAACTATCAAAAAGATCATACATCATGACCAAGTAGGCTTCATCCTGGGGATACAGGGATAGTTTGACATATGCAAATCAAGAAATATAATCCATCACATAAACAGAAGCAAGGACAGAAATCACATGATCACCTTAATAGAGGCATTTCACAAAATTCAACATCCATTCATGATAAAAACACTGAAGAAAATAGGGATAGAAGAACCTTACTTATAAAAGCCATTTATGACAAATTTACTTCCAGTATCATATTGAATAAGGGAAAACTGAAAGTTTGCCTCTAAAATCAGAAACTAAAAAAGGATGTTCACTATCACTTCTATTCAGCATAATTTTCAAAATATTAGCCAGGGCAATCAGGCAAAAGGAAAATAAAAGAGATGCATATAGGAAAGAAAGAAGTCAAAGCATTGTTATTTGCAGATGACATGACCTTCTACATACAAGACCAAAAAAACTCCATGGAAAGGCTTCCAGAATTAATAACCAAATTCAGAAATACAGCAGGAAGACCAGGGATATAGCTCAGCAGCACAGCACCTGCCTGGAAAGCACAAGGTCCAGAGTTTAATTCCCGGTACAAAAAAAGAAAAAAAAAAGAAAGAAAAGAAAGAGAAAGAGAAAGAAATAGAAAAAGAAAGAAAGAAAGAAAAGAAAAGAAAGAAAGAAAAAAGAGAAAGAGAAAGAAAGAAAAAGAAAATAGGATACAAAATAAGTAGCATTCCTATACACTAATAAAAAACTCACTTAAAAAAAATTTAGGAAAATAATATCATTCACAATAGCATCAAGATACACTAAATTCTTAGGAATTAACCTAAACAATGAAGTTAAAGACCTCTACATTGAAAACTACAATGTTCTGATAAGAGAGATTGAAGAGGACATCAGAAAATGGAAAAATATCCCATGTTCCTGGATGGGCAAAACCAGTAAGTCAAGGTGGCTATATTTCCAAAACAGATTTATAGATTTAACACAACTCCCATAAAAATACCAATAGCATTCCTCACAGATCTAGAGAAAACAATACAAAATTTCATATGGAACCAGAGGAGACCCAGAATAGCAAAAGCTATCTTGGGTAACAAAATCGAAGCAGGAGGCATTAAAATCCCAGATTTGAAGTGATACTACAAAGTTACAATGATAAAAACAATATGGTACTGGCACAAAAACAGACGTGTGGATCAATGGAATAGCACAAAGGGAGAAGAAACAACCTCAGACACGTTCAAATACTTGATCTTCAACAAAGGGCCCAAAAACATACACTGGCAGAATGACAGACTCTTTAATGAAAAGTGCTGGGAAGATTGAATATCAACATGCAGAAGATTGAGTCTAAATCCATACATCTCAACGTGTAGTAAACAAAAATCAAAGTGGATCAAAGATTGAAATGTTAAAGAGAAACACAACCTGCTGGAAGATAAAACAGGTAAAACTCTTGAAGACATAAACACAGGCAGAACTTTCTGAACAGAACCCCTGTTGCACAAGAAATAGCACTGCAAATCAACAAATGGGGTCATATCAAATAAAAAAGCTTCTACACTGTAAAGGAGACAACCTACAAGAAGGGGAAAACTTTTTTGCAAGCTATTCTTTGGACAAAGAATTCAAATTTAGATTATATAAAGAACACATAAAAAATGAGATCCTCCAAAATAATTCAGTCAAAAATGGGCAATTGAAATAAACAGATTCATCTCAGAAGATGTTCAGAATGACAAAAAAATGTTCAACACTGCTGGCCACTAGAAAAGTTCCAATTACAATGACATTAACATTCCATCTTATTCTAAAAAGAATGACTGCTGTTAGGAAATCAAATAATGACAAATGCTGGTGGGGTTGTAGGAAAAAGGAATCTTTCTCCATTGTTAGTGGAAGTGTAAACTAGTACAACCACTATGGAAATCAATATGGAGATGCCTCAAAAATCTGAAAGTAGGAATTCCGTTTTTTCCCAGGTAGTCCCCTTCTAGGTATTTTCTGAAAAGTGTTAAAGACAGCATCCTATTGTGATCCATACATAGCCATGTTCATAGAAACACCATTCATAATGGCTAAATGTTGGAAATAGCATATATACTTATCAACAGATGAATGAATTTAAAAAAGTGGTATTTGCACACAATGGAGTACTAATACACCATAAAAAATGATAAACTTGAGGCATTCATAGGTAATGGATGCATCTTGTCACCACAATATTAAGTGAAATATATCAGACACACAAGTTTAATTAAGAATTGTATGGTTTCTCTTATAGAAGAAACCTAAATTATAAATAAACAGCAAAATAAAGACTAGATAACAGGAAACAGATATTTTTCAAATGGAAAGGGAAATAAGAGATGGAGGGATAGGGATGGAGTGAAGGGAAAGGGGACAAGAAAAGAATTGAAAGAAAAAAATGGAAATAGACCTTTTACAAATGGGAAGGGGAACAAGAGATGGAAGGAGCAGGAAAGGCTGGGAGGGGTAGGGGTTGAAAAAAGAATTAAGAAGTGTTATGTACATATACAATCTCCCCATGATAAATGTAATGATTATGTACTGCAAACTTCTACTAATAAAAAATAAGCAAACATAAAGGGTACATACAATCTCACAGCAGTCCAAACTGAATTGTCCAGGGTCTAACCACTGTATCTCCTGTCCTGACCCCAGATGACTCAGTTCTTAGCTTCTTTCTGAACTTCCTACCTTTGTGCTCAGAACACCCTCTGTGTTCACTGTTGCCAGTGTGTCAATTCACGTTCTAATTACTGCTTGGATTCCTGCTGTCCAGATCAGTGGTATCAAAGCCCACTTGATTCAGAGTTAAAATGTTGATGGTTTAAAAAAGAGCAAACAATAAACATTTTAAACTATGTATTTCACAATGTTTTGTATTTCCGTATATATTTTAAAAGAAGAACTCAGTGAAAGAGGAGAGCCTGAAGGACCAAATAAAAAATGAACAATGAAAAAGATACAGAGGAAGAAACAAGATTATACAGCAATAGAATGAGTTCCATGCAGGTAGAGAGTTTTAAATTTTGTTCACTGCTAATTTCCATATGCCAGGAATAATTTCTGGCACACAGTAATTGGCTTATCAGATGTCTGATGAATAAATTAAGGAACAGGCACAGACACAAGAAACATAGCTTCAAATACGTTTTGTGGTATTTTAGCCTGCTGTGATTTAAACCTGGTAAATTGTTTTGCGACTCTGAGTATTGAGTTACCATCTGTGTTGTCTGTGCTGAGTACTCTTAATTTTAGATACTAAAATACTGTAGTTTTAATTATTCAACTACAGAATTCTCTTTCAAGTTTTTCTCTTTCAAAATTTTCTTGTTAATTTATCAGTTTGACTCCATATTTTGTTTTATCATTCTTTGTGGATTCCATTAGTTTCCATCTTCAGGTGTGAATTCTTTTCATATAACCTGTGAATACCCTCATCTATTCTTACCTCTGCCTGGATTTGGGAAGTACTCTTAAAAATGTATAACTTTTTAAATACAATATAATTTAAAGGTCATAAATTCTTCATATTGACCTACTTACCTGAGAATATGGAATCAGTGTTTCGAACTGTTGATGAAGCTCCAGAAGCTGAATTAACTCTGCATTTTTTTTGGCCTTTTCTTTAATTAAATCAATATAGTTTTCAGGATTTTCTGCAAATGAATATGCAGCATCTTTGGTACTGAAAGTGTAATATTTTTCTTTGTATTTCAAAATTCCAATTGTTGGATTTCCTGAAAATCAAGAAAAATAACTGAATTATGCATAAAATATTAAGTGATTCTATGTTTACAATATATCCATAAAGCCATTCCCTATGTACTCTATTTTTAACTTATCAACTATGTTTTCATAAATAATATATTTTATTAAATGATATTTTATGTGAAACTATTGTTAAAATTTTTATTTCAAAGTGTGGTCTTAAAATATATTTTATATAAAATACTTTGTCTAGATGAAAGATATTTAAAAATTCTCTATGAAATATCACTTAGACATTTGGCAGACTTTTTAAAATCTACTTAAGCTCAACTAACTATTAAAGGATTGTTTTTACCAAGCACTACAACAAAGTCAAAATGGTCCATAAAGGATTGTTTTTAAAATAACTGTGAGAATTATCAATGACTAGACATCTTTTCCAAAAGCAAATTTACATGTTATAAAATATTTCCCACTATAAAAAGATTTGACATTGACTATATATTATAAAATATCCACAATTTATAGAAATTATATTATATACAGTACTACTGTATTACTCATTTACTGCTTAATTTGTTCAACAAATATTTATTGAGAGAGTTCTTGGCATCAAGTAGATACAAGAAGACAAAAAAAAAAAGTTCCTGTTCTTAATAAATCACAAATACATCAGAGGCCAAAGAGTGACTAGAGCTATAGGTGGAAGGGAGGGAGAGAAGGTGGGGAGGATGGAAGGAAAAGCAAGTTAAACACATAGTAAAAGCAGAGGTGAGAGTGATTTAAACTGGATGGTTAGGAAAGACTAAGAACATGAAGCAAGGCATGCAGGTGAATAGAGCTTTCCACACAGAGGAAATTATAACTCCAAAGGCTCAGAAGTAAAGTAGGCTGAGAATGTTCAAGAACAGCAAGGCCAGTGCTGCTGGAGCAGTGCAAACCAGGAGCAAAGTGGTCGCCATGAAGTCAGTGAAGCCACCTAAAAAGGATGCTGAGGGCAAGCCACAGAGTCACCTTGGGGTTTAAGCCCTGTGCTGTATGTCCCCAAATGGAAGGAATGGTGGTGAAGGTTTCTGCTGCCCAGAAATTATGTAGTAAATAGAGATAATGCAGTAAACAGAATTAAGGTGGTCAGGACTAGTTTATTCAGAGAGTAGTCTAAAACCCATAGTCCAGCTAGTTCTTCTACTTTCCTGTTTCTCTCCTTTTCTTAGAACCATAGGAGGTAGAAACTGGAAGGGACCATATAGGCCTCCTGCCTGGTCCTTGTAATTTTTCTAAGGGTAAACTGAGGTCCATACAAGGCAGGAGCTTTGCTGAAGATCACCTTGTTCATCAATGGTACAACCTAGGACTAGAAACTAGGCTTTCCTGAATGCAAGCCCATGCCCTTTTCAGCCACATTATGCTGCCTGTCATCACCCCACATGCATGCTTTTCTATGTGTTTTCTTTGTGTCAAAAGAAAAGAAAGAAAAGCAGGAGAGAGGAAGGAAGGAAAGCAAAGAAACAGCATGCACTCCATTGCTTCTTACTTTTGCATGGACTCTTAATTATTTTCTCCCCAGAGTCAGTGACTATTATGATTTGCATCATTAATGACTTCCAAAAGGCTCATGCATCACAGGTGTGGCTTTTGGAAGGTGATTGAATTTAGGGTGCTGAATGGGCTGTTAGGAGGTTGAGCCTAGCTGGAAGAAGTAGGACACTAGGGAGCAGGTGGCATAACTTGAAAGGGTATATTTTGTCCCCAGCTCTTTTCTTTCTCTGCTACCTGACTGCCGTGAGTTGAGTAAACTTCCTCTGCAATGTCTTTCTGCCATGATGTTTCTCCCTTGGAGCCAGCAAACCACAGACTGTAACCTCTGAAACCATGAGCCAAAGTAAACCTTTCCTCTTTTAAGCTGTTTGTATCAGATATTTTGTCACAGTAACAAAACATTGACTAACATATAAAACCCTCAGAATTCTATTATCCCAGTTCTCCAGTGTAAACTTTTTGGCACTCTCACTATAAAAAAGGTACTACTATAAAAAAATGACCTAACTTGTGTGCCTTTATAGCATGTATGTACACAATTCCAATAATTCTTTATAATGAAAAAAAGCAATTGCTAAAATCAGTAATGCAGAAAAGAAATAAAAAAGAAAATAAAGGAAGGGATTACTGGTATAAACAAAAAACAATTTTTTCAAACTTTTTTCCTTCTCACCCTAGCATGCTTCTTATTATTTACAATTTACACAACATTTTCTGGATAATAATTTATTTCATTTGAGTGTCTGACTTTTTGTTTTAGTGACACTCCAAAAATCTATACATCATAAAGAAAATTTGCTGGATAGAAAATATTTATTGGCCATTTTCTTAGAAGAATCTAACTTAGAAATCTTGACCTATGTATTTATAAAATGACAAAAAGTATTTTTATGAAACCGTATCAGTCAAGTAATTACTCTCTATTTAGTAAGTACTTTGGAACATGATATACTGTTATCAATACTGTAATAGTCTAGAATACTTTATTAGGCATTGAGTCATCCCCTTTCTGTAATACTATGGCATATATATATTGTAATATATGTTAAACGTATGTAATCTGAAAGTCCAACATCTGAAATCTGAAATGCTCCAAAACCTGAAACTTTTTTTAAAGAGAATAAAACCAAACAAAATAAAACCATATAAAGCCAATCAAAACAAAACAGTGAAAATGATACAGGACTTCAAAGCAAGGTAACAGGAAATCAACAATGGCTACCATAATATAGCCTCTTATTATCTTCAAAATAACTGCCCATAGCAACAAACATAATGAAATCAAAACAGAATAAAACCAATCAAAGCAAAACAATTAAAGTGATACAGGACTTCAAAACAAGATAATAGGAAATCAACAATGGCTACCATAATATATCTTGTTATCTTCATAATAGCCGCTCATACTGTCAGACATAATAAAATGAAACAAAACATGACAGAATAAAACAAAACAAAACAATGAAAATGATATAGGGCTTTAAAACAAGATAATAGGGAATTAACAATAGCTTCCACCTTGACAAGGAAATCCCCCATATTGCTATATTGTATGTTGTTATCCTCTAAATAGATACTCAGAATGACAGCTTTAGGTCTACAAAGTCAGTCAGACAATACAGGCATTAATTTTTTTTTTTTACTTCAGTTAAAAAAAAAATCTCAGTCTCTGTTTCTTCAAATCAGCTTGTTGCTTACGGCAGGGGTGAGGAGGGTCAGCACTTATTTCCCAGCCCATGCACCAGCTGACTCACAGGAAGTGGCTGACTTGTCCCATGACTGCCACTGGCTCACAGGAAGGGGCTGGCTTCTTCTTGGTTTTCTTTCCAGGACATGTGGCTGTCACTGGCTCACAGGGAGGGGTTGGCCCAGCCCACAACTTCTGCTGGCTCACAGGAAGGGGTTGGCTTCGGTATTCTCTTCCTAGGATGCATAGCCACCACTGGCTCACAGGAAGGGTTAACTTCTTCTCAGTTCTCTTCCTAGTACACATGGCCACTGCTGGCTCACAGGAAGGGGTTCCAAAATCTGAAACTTTTTGAGCCTGATATGAAATTGTGGACTTCCACACAATTTCATGTGACAGTTCACACAAGTCAAAACACAGGCACACTAAAAATGCTGTATAAAATTATCTCTGGCAGTATGTATGATGTTCAGGAAACATGAATTCTATATTTAGATTTGGGTCTCATTCCCAAGATATCGCATTATGTATATGCAAATATCTCAAAATTTAAAAAATCCAAAATCTGAAACATTTCTGGTCCCAAGCATTTCAGATTCAGTATGTTCAACCTGTATGCATATTTCATTACTTACTGCTTACAATCTATTCTCCATGTCAATCTACAGATTATACTGTGAGCACCTCCAGGACAAAGACAGTGTGTAGATCACCTCTGGATTTCCTTTCCTGGTTTACCACATGATTCTATAAAGTTTTATAGAGTAAGCAAGCAAGTGAAAATGACACTCCATTCAGAGGAAAAAATTAGGGAAGTGGGAGAAAAACTGTTTCAAATAATGTACCTGGAAGGAGAAGACCATCAGTTGTAGCAAATGTGTAACCACAAAATCCCCGATACTGAATTAACAACTTATCAAAATTTGCTGTTGTTTCTGGGAAAAGCCATTCAAGTTTTTTGAAATCTGACAAATGGACTCTATATTCTAAAATGAAAGAGACAGGAAAAACTTTCATTCAGTGAGGTTAACTTTCCTAAATAAATCAGCAGTAGCTCATTAGAAACATTCGTTTCTTATTGCTTTGTATTTTTCCTGACAAAGATTTGCTATAAAACTAGATCTATGAGAAGGGCTAGTCATGCAAAGAAGTACAAATAACCTTGTGACTATCCAAGGTAAACATAACTTGCTGGAGCAAACTTGGAGGTAGACCATTCCTTCAGAATAAAAAACACAAGAGGAGAGGCCATTTTAGAACATGTTTTTTCCTGAGAGAAAAACTTACTAAAGCACTTTGGAAGATTGAGTGTTGATTCCTGCTGCAGGTTAAATAACCAATGGGAATGAGCAGAAGACACTGGCTACCATGTGACCATGGAAGAGATGGACCAATTTCTTTCAATACAGTGGAGCTCTTAATAATATACCAGATGATAAAATACTTTGAATTGGATATATTAAGATATTAAAACAGTAGAAAATGTTCTAAGCAGGAAGAGCCAAGGAAATGTCTCTTACTAACTTGATATTTAAAACAAGGTATACAATTTCTGTTCCTAATGCTTTTAAAAGTTGTTCTAGTGATAAGCAAATTGAATGAATTTGTGTACAAATAATACATTTATAAAATATTATTCCTTGAGATTTTCCACTTTTTCAATCTTTTTCATACTTCTGTACCTGATTCTAAACCAAACAGCAAATACTGTAAATGACTTTGTGGCTACAATTAACAATGAATGCATAATTTGGAGAAAAAAATCTATTTTTTTTCCAGATATGCCCAAGGCCTCTAGCAATAATGAGATGTGGCTGGTCAAATTAAATTATTTCAGAAGAATAGTGGCTCTCCTAATTCACAGGAGAATAAATAACTAAATAAATGATGTTTTAGTGAATGAAGACACATGGTGGGAAATAACACATCTAAATCTAAGAATTTGCAAGTAAACTATCTTACTAACATGGTTTGGGTTAATAACCACTATTGAACTTAATTTAATTTTTCAATTTCATTTCGTATTTCCTGCATGTGCTATTTTAATACACTGAAGTGGTAAAAACTTCCACTTCTGAAAGAATGCTTTAGACTCTGATTTAGTTTTCAATTTTTGTAATTTTTTAATAATCTACAAATAATCTATCAAATACAATTTCAAAACAATTCATAAATCATATAATTTTATTTTCTGGGAAAAGAAATCCCTTAATTTTCAGTAATAATTCAAGCTCCACAGCCTATTTTGGCATTTCTCATGAATTTAAATTGTCTTTAAGGTAGAAGAGACCAATAGGTAAAAAGTTTACTGATATAGACAAAATTTCTTTTTTTTTTTTTTTTTTTTTTGTTGGTATCAGGGCTTGAACTCACAACCTCACACTTGCCAAGCAGGTGCTGAAGCCAAACTCCTGGCCCTATTTTTTTTGAGGCAGGGTTGCACTATGTAGTTCAGGCTGGCCTTGATCACACTGTAGCCTAAGATGGCCTCAAACTCACAACGCCCCACCTACCTCAGCCTCCTGAGAGCTGGGATTAAAGGCGTGCACCACCACGCCCGGCTCTATAGACATAATTTCTAAAAAAAAAAATAGTAATTCATCTCTTGAAGGGCATAAAATAGCTCAATTAATTTGATAGTGATAAAACTAATTGATTTATAAATTCTCAACTGAATCTGAGGTAGACATTTAACAAATAACATTATAAAGAAATAGAGCTCTATTTTCAACAAATATAGCAAGGATTAATCTCCTTTTCTACTACCTATCAATAATGAAATCACTAATCCTACAATAGAAATGCGTACACACAAAAAATCATTGTTAACCAAAACATGAAGAATAATATTAGGAATGGCTATTGCTGGATAGTAAAATATTTAACTTATATATTTTTTGTTTTCCAAATTTTCTGTAGTGAACACTGATACTTCATAATTGAGAATGATGCTTAATACTTTATCAGAAAGATATAAAAAATGTGAAACAAAAATGATTTTTCTAGAGGTAATTTTTAAAAACGAGAGGAAATAATGAATAATTTCCATTACCCATCTGTTCTTGTATTCTGCTTGCATCTGTTTTCACAGTCACATCATCAAGAAGACCTTGCATTACTTTCTCAGGAAAGAGCATGTCATGAGCACCCAGGAATGGCTCAAGATGAGTGGTCAAATTACTGAGTATGCTAATCAAAACAGTTTCATCCTGAAAGCTGGTCCACAGATTGGCCAGGGCCATGAAGATGGGCTAGGGGAGAAATAAAAATGTTCAAAACATAACTGTGATAAAATTATAGAGCATTGCACTCTTTAAAATAAATACAGTTTTGCTGGGCATGATAGTACATGCCTATAATACCACCGCTTAAGAGACTGAGGCAGGAGGATCACCATGAGTTCAAGACCAGCCTGGGCTACATAGTGAAACTGTGTCTCAAGAAAATCAAAAATAAATAAATACATACATACAAAATACAATTGTCATTTGTAAAGAAATTAATTCCTCCTTAAGTCAAAACTCTTGTGAAATTAGGCAATAAACGCTAGATAAAAACCTGACTCAGAAATTATATGAGAAAAAAATTTGTATTTTATTTCAAAGGTTTCTATTTTACTCAAATTATACTGAAAAAAAATCAAACACATTTGATCACCTAACAAAGACAAATACTTCACTTGAAAAGACCAGGTACCAAAAAAAACCTAAATATGAATCACTATAGTAGATTTATCTGGACAAATAATGCTTCATGAGAACCTAGAAAGTATAGAGATATATCTTAGGACATGTCTTGTGAGTTGTAAGTTAAAGATTTTAGATGTTTTTTTCTACATAATAAAGGTTACTGACTTACAGAACAAAAGAAAAATCAACTGTTTCTTGGTTTTTTGTTTTGTTTTTGTTTTTTTTTTGTGGTACTGGGGATTGAACTCACAACCTTGCGCCTGCCAGGGCAGGCGCTTAAGCCACTGAGCCAAACTCCCAGCCCTGGTTTCTTGCGGCAGGGTCGCACTGTGTAGCTCAGGCCGGCCTTGCGCTCGCGTTGTAGCCCAGGCCGGCCTCAAACTCACAACACTCCTCCTACCTCAGCCTCCCGAGTGCTGGGATTAAAGGCGTGCGCCACCACGCCCGGCTCGGTTTCTTGGTTTTTAGAGCCAAATATTGCAAATGAAATCATCAATGTCTCAATGCTCTGTATAATACTCTTCGTATATTTTATATCTGCTTGCTCAGGTAAGAGCTGCCAAGTTTGTCCACAGAATGACACAGATAATCAAAAGTCAATGGAAGTCCATGCATGGTAAACAAAGTATTTTATTATTTATCCTTTGAGAAAGGTCATAAGTTACATCACCTCTGTACTAGAGGAAATTTTGTTTTCTAATCCAATTTTATTGATATATTTTTGATATACATAATAATCACATTCATCATAGAGAATTTGTACCTGTACATGATACGACTTTCTTCCCATTCCCCTACCCTCCCTTCAACCCCTCCACCCCTCCCCATTTACTAGAGGAAATCTCTGACTAGCAACTATGAACACATTTTCAGCTGTGTGCTACAGATTCTTTTCCCACAGCCTGTACTGATATTAAAGTTCTCATAGTCGAGATCCGCATTTCCTTTAATTTCAATTTCTTATGAAGGAGAATGCTCTTATTCAACATGAAGCAGATTATCATTACAAAATAACCACAAAGGACAAAATAAATTTGTATAAAATTAATGTTATATATTTAGTAATTAAATACAATTACAGGGACTTCTAATCCACTGTTATAGGACTCCCAAGGAAATTTGCTTTAACCAGATCAAAACTGATGACAATGGGCTGGGGATTTAGCTCAGTGGCATAAGCGCCTGTCTGGCAATCACAAGGTCGTGAATTTGATCCCTGGTACAAAAAAAAAAAAATTGATGACAAATACTTACAAAGACTTGTGATGTTGGGACAGCTATCTTCGACTTTACAGTCATTTTTAATTGTTCCAGTTGGGCTGCTAACTGCTTCATCATCATTTCCACTTCTTGAGCACAAGTAATTACATCTGACTGTGAAGAAAATACAATTTATGCTAATTTTTAATAATATCACTATGAAAGCCAGGTGTGCTTTAATCCCTGCTGCTCCTCATCTTCCATTGAGATAAACTCTGGGACAGGATGGACTCTGTCCTTTATGGCATCCGCAGTGCCTCGCACAGTACTAGCGTATGGATGGAGCTCCAGAAATATTTGTGTGATTTATGAATCTTTTACAATACAATGGTTATAATTTTCTCAAATGGATATAGCTATTCTTTTAAATCTAATTGCATTCCTGAGAAATGAATTCCCAGGTATTCGTTTTGTATAGTTGTATCACTTACTTTCCCATTCCTCAATGATAAAATTAATGAAGTATTCCTCTGAAAACTATTTTGTTTCCCTCTGAAAACTACTTTGATACCAAGATTTAACAAATTACAGAAAAATGTTAAAAGTCACAGCATTAAAAGTCTAGTCAGTGAGGTAGTCCACACCTATAACCATAGCACTCTGAGAGGCTGAGGCAGGAGGATTACAAGTTAAAGCCAGTTTGGAAAATGTAGAAAGACTGCCTTTTGAGAAAAAGGGGCTGAGGGATGTAATTCAGTGTGAAGAAAGGGGAGGGGTGAAGAAGAGAGGAGGAAGAAATGAAGGAAGGAGGGAGGAAAGGGAGTTGGCAGGAAGACAGAGAAAGAAAAAGAAGAAAAGAAGCAATATATTTCTGATACAATAGTCAGAAAATAAGTTGCTAAATTTGAAATAATTATGAATATTTGTTACTATGTGCTAAGCACCATATAAAATATTTATAAGTACAAATTAAAAAAAAGAATAGAAGTAAATTGCCTAAGTTTACCAGTTCTATGCCCAAACCATCTGAGTGCACAACTCAGCCCTTACCCAGCATAGTGACTGCCTAAAGTGGAAGCAGAAATTACAGCAGTGTGGTTTTATCAGTACAGTGTAAAACATCACATTTATTCAAAGAGAAAAAAGTGCATTTGAATTCTCTGGTATCTGCAATGTAATTATATTTTTTACTAGATAGTGGTATGTATGTGCACATGCGTGCATGTGTGTATGTGCGTGAGGGGGAGGTACTGGAGATGAACCTAGGGCTTCAAGCATGATAAGTGCTATATCTTCATTCCTTGTCATTTTTTAAATTTCTTTTATACTGCAGGTCTTGCTATGTTGCCTGGGCTGGACTTGAATTTGAAATGCTCTGCCTCGGCCTCCCAAGTAATAGCTGGGATTAGAGATGTACACCACCACATCTGACTACTAGATGATTTTGAAATGACAAAAATCAATGAATTATGAATTATTCCAAAGCTAATGATTTTGTGAGATATCAAATATTATTGTAGTTCACCTAACAAAAAATTTTATTCAAAATAAAACATGCACCTTGCTTGAATTTTATCAATACTGCTGGTTAAGCATTTTCCTATTTTGCTTTATTCTTCCACACAATAATGTCTGTCCTGTCTAATAGGTCCCTCTTTCTTTGAAGTTAATTTTATAGGTACATTTTAGATGTACATAATAACATTCATCATATGAAATTTGTACCTGCACATACCTTGATTCTTTTTTTCTCTCTCCCCTCCCTTCATCCTCTCTCCCCGTCCATTTACAAAAGTTTTGTTTCCATTTCTCTATTTTCTTTCTTTACTTCTCCATTCCTTCCTCCCCTATCTCTAGTTTCCCTTCCCATTTGAACATTTTCTTCCTATTTCATAATATCTTCTAATAGGTCTCTTAACTGCCTCACAGAGATTTCTTGAACCACGCTTGTTAGTTTTGCTTTAGGAATGAAATTGTAAAACAGTCTTTAAAAACATTTTAATTTATGCAACATAACAAAAAATAGAAATAAATCATCCTGTGTTCTACAAAGAAGTGGCATCTGACACTTAATACTTTTTAAAGCTATAACGGAAGACATTCCAGAGCTCGTGTGTCTCACCTTGTTTCTAGGGTGCATTCACAGAGTAAGGAGGCACACAAGACTTTTGGATTTTTTTCCTGACAGTGTTCTAAAATAGTCATTCTATTTACAAATTACCAAAAGAATTTATTTGTAAGGGTATAGTTCTTTGTACTATTAATCTTCTAGGGATACTATCATTTAAAACTTTTTTATCATAGCACAGTAAATGTTTAGGGAAACCATGTGATACCACCGTGCTTTGTCATCTTTTTCCCCCCTTTTGAAAGATAATTTGTTTTGTTTTGTTTTTAGTTTTTTGAGACAGTATGGTGCTTTGTAGTCCAGGTTGGTCTTGAACTCACTATGTAGCCCAGGCTGGGCTAGAACCCACAGCAATCCTCCTGCCTTAGCCTCCCAAGTGCTAGTATTACAGGTGTAATCCATCATGCCTTGCTAGATAAAACTTTGATGTCATGGGGTAGGAAAGGGCTTTCTGAACAAAATCCTAGTTACATAGGAAATAGTACCAAGCATCAACAAATGGTATTGTACCAAATTCAAAAGCTGCTGCATAGCAAAACAACAACCAACAGAGGGAAGAGACAACTACAAAAGTGAAGAGACAACCTAAAAATTTGCCACCTATTTCTCAGAAGAAGAGTAGTATCTAGAATATAAAGAATTCAAGAAAATTAGACCTCCCAAAATAAAAGACACAGTTAAAAAATGGGCAACTGAAATGAATAGATACTTCTCAGAAGAAGCACAGATGGCTAAGAAATGCATGAAGAAATGCTCAACAATTCTGGCTAAATTAAAACATCACCAAGATTCTATCTTACCCCAAAAAGAATGGCTATCACCAAGAGATCAAATAATAACAAATGCTGGCAATCTGTGAAAACAGAAACGCTTCTTCATTGTTGATGGGAATATAAACTAGTAAAAGCACTCTGGAAATCAGTATGAAGAGTCCTCAAAAAAAACTAAATAGAAATTCTATTTGACCAAGCTAGTCCCCTCCTACATATTTTCCCAAAAGAGTTAAAGACAGCACATTACAGTGATCTATGTATATTGATGTTTATGGCAACAAATTTATAAGCACTAAATGTTGGAAACAGCCTATATATCGATCAACAGCTAAATGGATAAAGAAAATGTATTTACATACAGTGGAGTACAACTCTGCCATGAAAAGGATAAACTTGAGACATTCACAGATAATGGATGCATCTTGTCACCACAATATTAAGTGAAATGTATCAGATACACAAGTTTAAGTACTATGTGTTTTCACTTATGGGAGAAACCTAAATTATAAATAAAGAGCAAAATAAAGGATAAATAATAAGAGTAGAGAGATCTTTTTCAAATGGAAAAGGGAATAAGAGATGGAGGGAGGGGGCTAGAGGGAAGGGAAAGGAGACAAGAAAAGAAATGAAAGAAAAAAATAGCTAAAACTTGGAAGTAGCCTATTTGTTTACCAACAGATGAATGGATAAGGAAACAGTATTTACATAGAATATAGCACTACTCTGCTACATGGAAGGATAAACTTGAGTCATTTGTCAGAAAAAGGATGCCCCTTGAATCCATGTGTACGTATGAATCCATAATGTAATAAAACAGACACACAAATTCAAATATTGTATTGGATCTCTTATATGAGAAACCAAAATATAAATAAAGAGCAAAATAATAGGTAGGTAATAGGAAGTAGGGAGATAGAACTTTCCCAAGTGGGAGGGGAATCAAGAGATGGAGAGACAAAGAAAAAAGAGTAAAAGGGTATGAAAAAAAGAATTAAGATGTGTAATGTACATGAACCAACTCCCCACAAGAGATGTAATCATTATGTACCACAAACATGTACTAATGAAAAATAAAAATGAAAAAACTCAAAATTTGTAAGTCCCTCATACTTCCTTCCATGAACAATCTTCAACAAGTATAGTGTAACCCATAGAAGCAGACAGCAGAACGATGGTTTCCAAGGGCTTGCAGAGGAAACGGAGTTGCTAATCAACAGGTGCATCAGGTCAGGGCTGGGCGATGAATAAGCTCTGAGGCCTACAGTTAACACTAGTGCCTATACTTAATACTACTCTATTATACTTTTTAAATGTGTTAAGATGGTAGATCTCATGTTAAATGTACAATAAAAATAAAATAAGTACACATTACTTACTTCTTACTTGTATTTTCAAGAAAAAATTGGGATGCTTTTTTGCTTCATCTATGAACAGATCTTGCAAGCATGGGCTTGGGAGTCTTGGCTTTACAAACATCTTGACTTACAGGTTTTAGGGAGGGTTCTGTCAAGCAACACTTTTCCTTGCACAGTAATAATCAGCAGTTTTTCTCCTTGTTAACTTTCAAGCACTTAAATGGCCCCAGAGGATGGAATTTTTCTTTCTTATCTAAGATAATCAACAAACTATGATCTTACTTTCCTTCTCCAGAACATATGAATTTGCTCACTGAAGCAGATAAAGGTCCGATTAGAACAAAACAACATAACTCACTACCCAAGCTACACTGGATTTTTAAAATGTTTATTTAACTGGAATGTAGCTCTGCTAAGAGAGAATCTTTAGAGTCAAAATCATACTTCAATTCTTTTATTAATATCTCTTCAAATAACAGGAATATTATCCACCAAGATAAGAAATCTCACTAAATATAAACTAATATATTTAATAGCCTAGAGATCACACTGATTAAACCAATATGCTGTGCTCATTAACCTTAACTGTGACTAAGCCAGATTGCCAGGAAAGGGTTGGGTAGTTAAAAAAAATCCAAAACAACAGAAATAAAGCCTCAGGAGAAAAAAAATCAGACAGTAAAGAAAACTCATTCTGTCTCTAAGAAAAATCAATATAAAGCAGCCATGAAGAGTGCTGAGATAAGAAAATTAACCTCATCAGTAACATGAGCAACAAGGAACTTGGAAATAAGATTCCAGAAAAACACTATCATTTCAGCTTGTTCCCTACCAGATTGGAATGAGAGCTGTTCTACTAAAACACTGACAATGATAATTGTAATCAGAAGTGCATCACCATTTAAAAAAACATTTAATACATATTTGCCATTCACAGTGCTCACATTCATCAGGGAATTTGTACCTGTACATAATGTATCTCGATTCTTTTTTTCCTATTCTGTCTCTTTAACCCTGCTTCCCCTCTCTATTTACAGAAGCATTGTTTCCATTTTTCCTTCCATTCTTTGTTTATTTAATCCCTTTTTCCTTCCTTCCCTTCCTCCTTTACCCTCATTTGTTCCCTTTCCCATCTGAACACATTCTTCCTGCTTCCCAATGTCTATCATCCATTATGCTCTTTGCTTACCCTTAGGGTTTCCCACACAAGTGAAATAATGTGATATTTAAACTTGCATGTCTTACTTGTTTCACTTAAAATTATGGTCTCAAGTGCAACCATTTACCTACAAATGACTCAAGTTTAACCTTTTTTATGGCAGAGAAATACTCCATTGTATATTAATACCACATTTTCTTTATCCATTCATCTGCTGATGAGTATATGAACTGTTTCCAAGATTTAACTATTATAAATTGTGCTGCTGTAAACATGAGCATGCATATATCACTGTGGATTGATGCTTTTAATTCTTTCAGGAAGATGCCTAGAAGGGAAATAGCTGGGTCAAATGCAACCTCAAATTTTAGGGCTTTTTTTAGGAATCTCCATAGTGATTTACATATTGGTTATACAATTTTATGCTCCCACCAACAAAGTTTCCCACAACCTCACCAGCATTTGTTACTGACCTTTTTTTTTTTTTTTTTTTTTTTTTTTTTTTTTTTTTTTTTTTTTTTTTTTTTTTTTTTTTTTTACTGTATAAAGTTATTTTACTCTGAAGCTATCTTGGTAAACGTGTCCTACAGTATGAACTTCACATTCCTTCAGGGTAATGCCATCATCCATTTGAAATATATTTATAATTATTTGAATGAGAAGCATTGTCTTTAGAAATCTTGGTGTATTTGCATTTTATCCTTCTTTTATCACCTATTTTCTCTTTTCCTTCCTTCCTTTTCCCATCTACCCTTCCTATTTCCCCTTTCTTTTGAACAATTTCTTCTTATTTCACAATACCTGTTGTACATTTTGGTCATTACTTACACTTTTGGTGTCTCACACCAGAGAAACAATGTGCTATTTACACATATGTGCCTGATTTGTTTTACTTCAGAATTTGGTCTCAAGGTGTATCTATTTACCTAGAAATGTATCCAGTTTATCTTTATGGCTGAGTAGTACTTCATTGTATTAAAAATATCTTTTTTATCCATTCATCAATGATGAGCATTAGGGTTGTCTCCAAGATTTTGCTATTACAAGATGTGCTGCTATAAACATGGGTGTGCATATATCACTGTGGTATGATGTTTTAAATTCTTTCGGGAAGGTGCCCAAAAGGGGAGTAGCTCAGTCAAATGAGACCTATAATCCTAGTTTTTTAAGTAATCTCCACACTGATTTCCACAGTGATTATACCAGTCTACATCCCCACCAACAGTAGCCCTCCAGCATTTGTTATTGGTCTATTTCTTGATGCTGGCTATTGTTTCTGGAGTGAGATGGAATCTTGGTGTTGTTTTAATTTGCATCTCTCATATGACCAGTGATGTTGAACATTCTTTCATAGATTTATTCACTGTTTGTACTTCTTCATCTGAGAAATGTGTATTCATCTCAGACGCCCAATTTTGGATTGGGTCTTTAAATGGGGGGGGTCTGATTTTTTTTTTTTTTTTAGTTCTTTATATGTTCTAGATATTAGTCCTTTGTCTTGGGGACAACTGACTAAAATTTTCCCCACTCCATGGAGTGTCTTTTCACTCTGTTGGGTTTCTTTTGCTATGAAAAAGCTTTTTAATAGGATGAGGTCCCAATTGTTGATTCTTTGTAATATTTCCTGTGCGATCAGAGTTTTGTTCATAGTC
This sequence comes from Dasyprocta punctata, assembly GCA_004363535.1. NCBI lineage: Eukaryota > Metazoa > Chordata > Mammalia > Rodentia > Dasyproctidae > Dasyprocta > Dasyprocta punctata. The sequence goes on along the minus strand of RJWM01002993.1, from coordinate 35,599 downwards.
TTTGCTGACACCTGAGTCTTCAAGAGTTTTACCAAGTTATATTCCAGAAGATTAAGTGTTTCTGTTTTTATAGTTAGATCTTTGATCAATTCCAATTTTAGTTTAGTGCATGATGAGAGATGTGGGTATAGGTTCAGTTTTCAGCATGTGGAAAGCCAGTTTTCCCAGCACCATTTAATAAAGAGTTTCTCTTTCTTGCATCAAAGGTGTTTGGCTCCTTTGTCAAAGATAAGGTAGCTGAGTGTATGTGGAGTTGTTTATGCATTTTATACTCTGTTCCATTGATCATTGGGTCTGTTTTTTGTTTGTCTTTGCCAGTACCATGCTGTTTCTGTCACTGTAGCTTTGTAGTATAACTTCAACTCAGGGATTGTGATGCCCTGCACCTTTCCCTTGTTGCCCAAAATTGCTTTTGCTATTCTGTTCCATGCAACAGGAAACCAGAAAAAAAGCACAGATTGCTTGCCTATCAACCACAGAATGAATAAGAAAGATATGGTATTTTTATACAATGGAAAGCTACTCAGCTATAAAGAATGATAATCTCAAGATTCTTTTAGGTAAATGGGTGGAACTTCAGATCATGCTCATCGGTGAAATGGTTTGAACTCACATGGATGAACACCGTGTTATCTCCCTAGTATAAAAAACTTAAGGAGTTAGTGGAATTCCAAAATGTACAATAGATATTGTGAAAGTGATAGGGAAGGAAACATCTAAAAAAAGAGAAGGAGGGAGCCATTGTTAATTTCCTGTTATCTTCTTTTGAACTCCTGTATTGCCTTCATTGTTTTGTTTGGTGTGGTTATATTCTATCTTGCTTTGTTAGATTTTACTGTGTCTGATGGTATGGGCAGCTATTTTGAAGATAACAAGATATATTATGATAGCCATTGATTTCCTGTTATCTGCTTTTGAAGTCCTGTAATGCTTTCATTATTTAGTTTTGATTGATTTTATTCTATTGTTTTGTTTGACTTTATTATGTCTGACGGTATGGACAGCCATTTTGAAGAAAATAAGAGGCATTATGGTAGCCATTGTTGATTTCCTATTATCTTGTTTTGAAGTCCTGTATCGCTTTCATTGTTCTGTTCTCGTTGGCTTTATTGTCTTTTATTTTTGTTTGGTATTATTGTCTTTAAAATAAAATTTTAAAAAAGACAGTTCCTCAGATTCTGAGTCTCACAGTACTGGAAAATAATAGTGGCTAGTAGGCTATATTACTGTTGTGTGGTTGTGAGAGTAGGGATATACATATATATATATATATATATATATATATATAGGCTTTAATTTGTGGCTCCTGGATCATTACTCCCTCCCCAAGGTAAACCACAGAAAGGAGAATTTCTCTTCCCCAGGGCAGGTCATAGAACCTCTGATTTTTCCTTGTCTTTCTGTCTTGGAGTTAACCATAAAGAAATTCTGTGAACTAACCTTTTCCAACAATACTCTGGTTTCTCTTCAGATCATGTAAATCTTTCACCTTTTACTAACCTTGTCCAACAGTAGGTCAAAAGATTCTGATTCAAGGATATACATGTGGAGGGGGTTCTTTCCTACATCCTGGAGGGAGGAACCCTGCACAGAGAGGCCAAGAAGGACTAAAGAGGCAGAGCTTCCTGGGTCTTCCTACCCAGTCAACTATCAGTCATGCCAATGCAATAAAGTCTCAGTAAAATTCCAAAAGGAGAGTTTGGAGAACTTCCAGATAACTGTACACATGGAGGTTCCAGGAAGGTGGCACACCCAGAATAAATAAAGATGGAGGTCCACACCTATTCTCCCACCCCTTACCCTAGACATCTCCACAGTATCCTCTGTAATATTCTTTATAATAAACTGGTAAAATGAAATGACTATTTGCTGGGGGTCTGTGAGTCACCACAGCAAATTAATCAAACCCAAGGAAACTGTGAGAACCCCAGTTTATAGCTGGCCAGTCAGAAGGATGGGTAAGATAAGTTGAGGCTTGGATGCCTGGCACCTAAAGAGTGGGAGTTGGGGGACAGTCCTGAGACTGAGCTCTCAATATGTGGGATTAATACTGTCTCCAGGTAGATAAGTGTCACAACTGAATTGGATTAGAGGTGACCAGCTAGTGTCCCAGCAAAATTGCTTTTTTGCTGGTTGGGAGAAATCTCCACAATTTGTTGAAGTCACATAAGTCTTTCATGTTATCTGTGATATGAGAACAGGCCATTTATTTTTCTGATCACACACAGCAGTAAACTGTTTTCTGGAAGCCTAAGGTGTCATGGGGATACTTCTTAGTGAAATGGGTCCTCCAATCCCTTCATTGAGTTATATGCTTTATATATTTATGATTCTGAATAAGTTTCTATCTGAAAGAAAACGCATTGCTGCCCTTTAAAAGTTCATAACTATTGCTTCATCATACTTTCTGACTTTTGTGAGGTATTGTTTGTCTATTCATTAGATTAGCTCTAAGGACATCAGCTATAAAAATTGTTCCTGTCAGTTTTTACATTAAAATCACGATTACATAAAAAGTATTTGAGAGTCAACTACCTGCCAAACAATAGACACTTGCTCCAAATTAAAACAACACCACAATATCACTTTCATACACAGACATAGCATTATCTGACTATTAAGTACCAAAGAAAGTCAACAATACAAAATCAGTTTCTACCAGTATAATTGTATTGAAGTCAAAATCCAACTGTCCTGTTTCTGTTTTAATTTCTGGCTCTCCCAATATGATATACATTGAGCAGTTACTGAGGTTGCTACCTTAGCTAGTGACCTGGTTGTAAATAGACTGCAGTATACAAAAAAGTCCAGATCTTGTGAAATTAACTCACCAAGATGATCTGAAGGAAGATCTCATATTGTCGCATATTATATAGTGCTTCTTTTATCATGTACTGCTGAAGTTCTTTACCCATGAGTGGGTTCTTTGTTACTTTCTCGAGGATGGCTGTGTAACGATACAACTGGTCTTGGGCATTCTGAAGTTGGGAGTCAATATACTGAGTGGTGGCTGGAATTGCTTCATGAAGAATAGCTGGCACTGTTTGTAAGGGCATAAGAAGACTTAGATAAGGGAGTCTAAGAAGAATTAAGGAGAAAAAAGCCCAGAGGGGTTCATATTTTAAACATTACTTTGAGTTAGATTTATTCCCAGGAAACTTAATAATGAGCCCAACATGTTTCATGGGTACCACACTATGAAGAAAAGACTCCAAAAAGAACCTCTTCAAGCAAAAGATTGTCCAAATGATAACCAAAAGTTAGAGCATATTAGCTTTTGTCACTAAAGTATCAAAGAGTTTGAAGAATAGGCAGACTTTGGTATTATGTGTGATTGACCACTTGTCTCCAAAATAGCCACTAATCCCTCTTTTTATATATCTTTTCTATTTGTAAAAACAAATTTAAGAAGCATCCTTCATAAGAAATTCATCTGGATGGTGAAAAATAACAGAAGATTCTAGCAAAAGGAGAAACTTCATGAAGAATGGGAATTTGACATTTTAAAACAACTTTTAAAATGGAAAAAATTAGGCTGCAGTTAGAGCACTGTGATAGAACACTTGCCTAGCATGCCCAAAGCACTGGACTCAATCCTACTACAAGAAAAAAAAGTTACCCTACTTTAGTACTGATCCACCATCTAATGATCAGTAATCTGGTAAAAGACATCAACACCGTATCAATGGGCCTACAGTAATACCAAATTCATATTCACAATGAGTTAATTCTACTAGCAGGTCCTTAAGGAAATATTTCATAAATACTTTCAAACTTAAAAAGAGAATATTATTTATATAACAACATAGTAGATGCTCCTGAATTTATATATATACAAATATCTCCTCTTGGACTTTTTCATTCCATTAACTGTACAAGCAACTGTTTTCTTTCGAGGGTTTTATTTATTCATTTTTTTTTTTAGGTCACATAGTTTTATTTTCTTTGGGTGACTTGGAATAAACACACTGAATTGGAGAGCCTAGCTTCTGGGCAAGGCCACCACATTCCTTTCAACTGACTCACAGTCCCATACTAGCTTCATGGTACATAAAATTTAAAGTCTTACCTCAGCAAAAGTAAGAATTACAACATGTTATGAATAGTGGTCATTTTTAAGGAACAGTCAAAATTGCAAATCTTAAACCTTAGAATGCCAGTGGTGTGCTATGTATTATTTTCCTTACAGTGCAGCTTAAATTTTAAACATAAATAACTTTTAGAATTAGCCTAATATCCTTACAATCATCGATGCCTTCTCCTCCTTTTCCACAATCTCTGTTAAATAAGCGAATTCCAGTAACAATCATGGTGAGTTCTTTCAGCTGGTGTTCTTTGTCCTTTTTAGACAGAGTTAGAAATGTCCCGAGCTCAGTCTGAGGAAAAACACTCTGTAAGGCAGCTGAAATAAACCAGAAAAAAGGAAAACAAAATTATAGAATAAATATCACAACTTAGATTACAAATTTCTTTCAGCAGAAAGTAAAGAACTTGTCTTTTTAGTGTTTCTTTAAATTTCTGATACCCCAACACAATACATAGCAAAATTTATCATATATCAAAGATGGACTGCTAAAAATGATGTCATTGCCTCCTGTACATTTGTAATAATTACACCTCCATCAGTAAATTTTTTGGCAATAAACATTAAAACAAACTTCCTAACTAAGGCTCTCAGTAGAAAAACCTTTGCTTAAAATAATTGTGGAATAAAGCACAGTGTATGGGTTTGATCCTGTGTCCCACCTCAGGCCTCATGTAATCTAGATGGGGCTGAGTCTGGTGTTCATGATTGGTTTGTTGTTTAGCACTGGGATTGGCGATGTGAGTGCTGCACCCGCCCAGGGGTGGAGCCGACTTACCTTGCAAGGGCGACAGGAAGGCACATCTTCCTCTCTCTTTCTCTTGCCAGTTCACTTGCTGTTGTGGCGGCCATGAATGGCAGCACTGCCACACCACATTGCCTTGGAGCCAACTAAGTATAGACTGAAACCCCCAAGAACTGTAAGAAATAAACTTTTCCTTTCCTAATTTTGGGCATCAGGTATTCTGTCTCGGCAACGAGTGAAAAGTAACTAAGACACACAGGAAGGCTGGACATCTTCCTCACTTTAAATTGTGAAAGTGGGTAAGTATTTCCTAAGGATAAAACAGTGCCCTTCACCATCACCTGGAGTGGCAGATTCAACTCCTTCCACCTATATAAAATATCCCTTTCCAGATGTTCCAGTACCTTCAACATTATTACCAATGTTTCTCTGATGAGGTTTAATAGGTCCCAGCATTTGTACAGCTCTAAGAAAATGAATAATTTTTCATTTTCTAGAGGTTCTATTTGAGGTTTAGAATTGATATACAGTTTAAAAGAAGTCTGGGTAAATTTTAACATATTTATGTTGTTGCTTCTTTTTTCAGATAAAAAGGAAACTTCAATTTTAACATAGTTTATAAAATATGATGCTCATGTTTTCACTTATAGAATGGAAATCATTTCCATTTTGTACCTGTTGCCTCTCTGACAATCTTGATGTCTGTAGGGGATCCAAGCCCAGAGCGTAGTAACACATAGCTGACAATCTTTCGGTAGAGGCTTTCCAATTCTTCTCTAGCACTTGCTCTGTTGTCTGTAATTTCTCTGCTGACAGAGCTTAATCTGGACTCTAGGACTCGGTGATGTTCTTCAAGAAAGTCCTCTAAAATTGGAAAATAACAGCATTCCATATATTTGATATTTAGAATTTTCACCTAAATATGGAGAGGGGCAGAGCCATGGCTGAGCCAGAGGTGAGCCATGTAAACAAGTTACTGGGATTCGAGCAAGGCCGGTCCAGCAGATGTCTGGCCTTGGTTGTCTTCCCTGTTGACTGTACCATGAATGGCAGCACTGCCACACCACACTGCCTTGGACTCTGAGAATGTTTTGCTTTCAGGAGTCTCAGCAAAACACTGAGACCTTCCACTTTCGGCCCATCACACACTCCTCCCACCCTTTTATAGTGTATAAATAAAGAGGCAGACCATTCTGGGTTGTTACTGCTCTCCATCAGAGAGGTCAGGTCCCATCTGCTCCCAGCTTTCCTTTCAGTATATGTCTACAGCTTTTCTTAATCTCCTATCACCCACTCTTAGGACCCCACTCCCTGCACAGGTTGCAGCACATAAGGACCAGAGAAAAATGCTTAGCAATTCTACTGCATGGAAATGAGTATTTTCCTATGATAAGACATAATAACTAAAAATCAGTGGCCATTACATAACTTCAAGGCAGAAATCTAGTGGGAAACATTTACTACAGAGATTTAAATGGAATACTTCCCTAAAACACTTAAGACTTGAAACAATCTAAACAGTAACAAGTATCAGAAAAGACTAAACTTCCCAATTAAAGGGAAAGTAGAGAAGACCATTTCTACACCACACACATATTACATGTATGTAAATAGTATATATATAGAATGCATATATATATTTAGTATGCATATATATAGTATGAAAATATATATAGTATATATAATATATATGACCATATATTTATAGCATATGTAAGCCCATACAATTATAAATGTAGTATACATATTCCCTTTCAGTTATGTACATTTCTAGTTCTAGATAAATTTCCACTGAATAATATTAGTGATAATATGCATCAAGAACTTTATTCCTCCTGTTTCTTCCTATGATATGCTAATGTGTACATTTAGTTGTGTCAAGAGACCATCTTTAGCAATTCTTGCAACTAATGTAGTAAGACATCCAACATTACTATTACAAGGTCAATAGCCACATTTCAAGGACACACAGTTTATATCCATAATCTTACCACAAAAGCAAATAAGAACTTTATGCAAATTAAAAAATATATAAATTATATTTCTTAAATTTATGACTACTATACTACTTTAAAAATATTAAGCAAAAATTTAAAAATATGTATGATTTTACATATATAGCATAACTGAAATTCTAATGCCTAGAAAAAACATGACAAAGAAATGATGGAATGGTTAATAATAATCGCAGGCTAATGATCATTATAAAAAATTGTAAGCATATAGCAGGAGAAGATACAATATAATTAGGAATTTATTTTCTATTTTGTCTTATTTACAACTTGACTTTGATACATGGATTAAATTATTTACATAATGTAATAAATTCTAAATTTAAATTTCCCATAGTTAATTTCATTTTTATGCAGCTACATAATTTACATATTGTGAAGGAGTAAACAAAAATGAGGCAAATCAATAAATTTAAAATTTTTAACTTCAATGGGCTAGATGTTTAATTTCTAATTATTATGTATTAGTACCATAAAGATTAAAAAACAGTAAGCTTGGAAACAATTTTTATGAGCATAAAAATTTAAATTACTCTGAACATTCACAAATGCTATTTTTCCCATGAAGCATTTCCAACATTATCATATTTTTCTAATACTACAGTTTGATAAGTAACCCCCAAAAGTCCTGTGTCAAAGATTTTATCCCCAGTCTATACATTTTTAGGAGGTGGTACGCCCAGAAGAAGTAGGGCATATTGGAAGATCTTTGGGCACTGGGGGCAGGCCCTCCATTGTGGGACACCAGTCTCTCCTTTTTTTAGCTTCCCTGCCATGAGGTGAGTAGATTTGCTCTGCCACACGCTCTCACCATGATGTACCACCACAGGCCCAAAGCAACAGGACCAGCCAATCATGGAGTGAACCTCTAAAGCTGTGGGTCAAAATAAACCTGTCTTGCATTTACTATCTCACCTATTTGCTACAGTAACAGAAAACTGCTTGACATGTGGAAGTTGGAAAACATTTCAAAAGACTGACAAATGTTAATTTCATTAAACAAACAGAATCCTTGTCAAATCCCTTTCTTACCTGAAATACAACATAAAAACCTTTTTGAAAGCATCAAAATGTCTGGGTATGGTGGCGTAATCCCAGCACTTAGGAGGCTGAAGCAGGAGGATTGTGAGTTCAAGACCAGCCTAGACTATAAAGTGAACTCACCAGCCTGAACAGCATAATGAGACCCTGTCTCAAAGAGCCCCCCCCAAAAAAGTAGAAAGTGTCAAAATGGGTAGGTATATGTTACCTCGACTTGTATAATTCATATCAAAGTAGACTTGCATCTTAATTGTGTCCAGGGATGGATTTTTACTGTCTAGTAGCCGAGTCACACAAAGCTAGAAAAGAATAGACAACAAAAGATTCTATTACACTTCCTGAAATACTGAGTTATTTTCAAAAATAAAGAGAAACATCAAAGTAATGACTCCTGATATTTAGTCACATGTTTTAGTCTGAGAACTATAAAATGAGGGTAAATCTTCCATAAAGCTTGTATTTCAGCTAGAACTCCTCTAGATACTCACTACTATTTATCTAAGCCTGGGTCAATACTCTCCTGATACTGGAGGTCACATGCATTTTATAAAATGCTGCTGCAAGTACTGCCCTCTCCTCATGAAATTGTCTGGCTCTACCCTCTTTTTCAAATTTCTTTTTCTCACACGGTGCATGACTGTGATCCCAGCTACTCATGAGGCAGAGATAGGAGGATAGCAATTTTGAGGCCAGCTTAGGAGATCCTGTCTCAAAATAAGAGCTCAAGACTTGGAGAGTTGGCTCACTAGAATGCAAGACTGAGAACATTTGTCTTTAAGGAAATCAGTGCATCTGGGTCCCTCCCAGTGGAGAGGTAGGTACTGTTCTAAAAGTAGACTTTACATATAAAAAGATTAGCTCATCCACAGGACTTTTAATTGAGAAAAAAGGAAATATTTCTGATAACTTCAATTTTACATTGAGAGTTCCTATACCTGTCACATTAAAAGTATATTGAAATTTGGCATGGTGGCACACACTTGCAACTCCAGCACTCTGAGAGGCTGAGACAGGAGGGCTTCAAGCTTAGTGACTTAACAAGACCCTGTCTCAAAAAGAAAAAAGGGTGAGAGTTGGGGATGTAGCTCAGTGCAAAGACCCTGGTTGAAAACCAATACAGCCAAAAGAGCTTGATTCTTTCCAGCTTAGTTGAATTGGGCAGACAAAAAGAACTCTTCTGGAGCCATGAAAAGGAGAAAAACTTATTTTCTGTCCCTCCTTGAGTCTCCTCTATGGCTTGCCAATAAAATTTCTGGCTGACCATCACAGTCAGAAATCATTTCCCCTACTCATGGTTAAGACAAGGATTTGTACCATGTTTAAAGTCAGGTCAGAGCAACCCAGCTCTAGCCTGCCTGTGATATTATGGAATCACTATTGCAGACTTATCTTAACCACATTCCCAAGCTCCAGGCTTCCAAATCTCTTCTTGAGCTCAAAAGTGTCTACAGACAACTGCTCTTCACCAGGTGAACTGCTGGTTGTGAGGGAAGACAGAAAGGATGACATTTTCTCCTTCATGGACTCAAAAATGTCCACATATAAGTTCAGAAAAGCTTGTTTCAAGCCCTCTACGTGAAGAAGGGAATTAAGTTCATTAATCCCAGAAGAAAGAAAAACACTGATTTTTAAAATCAATGAGCCAAATTTAAGATACAAATAACATACATCTAAAGTTCTTCATTGGTTTTTAAAGCTGATTTTCAGGCACATCTACTTTCCTTATAAGATTATTGTGCTTTGGTTTTAATTTTTCCTTTAGAATTCAAGAACATAAATTATATCAAATAAATTATATGAATCTTATTTTAGAATTATTTAACTTTACGGTATCAGCATACAAACAAACCAGTTTGTAATGTTCTCAGTGTTACAAATTAATAAAAAGATACCACAAAAATACTTGGGTGAACACTGCCACTTTTCTGGTATCTATGGCCCTCCTTTCTTACTAACAGAGTCCTAATTTTGATAGGGGCAAAGACTTCCCCAAGAAAGAGGGAGTGGGGAAAGCTCCAGGGTCACTTACAGTACCATTCTGGCTAATAAATGTAAGGAGATTAGAGGGATTCTGAGACTGGAGGGATTATTTTCTAGATAGAAAGTGACAAGTCCAATGACCACATATATTTTTCCCTTTGTCTTCCCCCTTCTTTCTGCTTACAGATGCTATCTTGTGACCACAGGACACATGCCATATGCTGAAGGAGGTACCCTAGGAATCCAGGAAGAAGAGCCTATGTATCTCCAGGATTTAAGAGAAAAAAAGAAATTCCTAATTTGTACCAGTATTTGGTTTCTTTTTCATATCACTGAAGCCAGTAATAAATAACACAAAATACTGCATTTTAAATGGAAAACAAGTAATTCTAAACTTTAGGATCATTAGACAATCACCTTAACAAGTTTCTGCACATCACTTTTCATGAGGGTTCTATCTATGTTGAAGCCATTACTTGGATCCAGAACAACAGCTTTCACCTGAGAGTAGAAAAAGAAACCATTAAATAAATTTTTCATATTTATTATGAGCTTAGTTTCTTAACTTCCTGTTTTTAAACTACCCCTTGATTACTCTCAGATTGAATTTTTGGCTATTTTTCTGATTACCCAACCATTCAACAGAGGTTGAAGAAAGGGAGTAATAAATACCAAACTTGAATATGGTACTAGAAAAATTATGTGGGGAAAAAGGGTGAAAGCAAAAGTAGAATTTTACTTTGGGAAACTATGATATATTTTATCATATTTTCATTGTGTATTGTCACCCAAAACAAGAAAAGAGAAGCCATAGCAATGAATAATTTTAACAACAATGAACAAAAGCATATGTTAAAGAAATTCCTCCATAGCACAGCATTATCAATGTTGCTAGAACTCATCAAGAGCTTCTAAATCAGTCATTATAAATCTAGAACTGACATGCTTTACAGTGTTTTGAAAAATATTTTCACTAACTTGTCCCATTATCTCAATGTTTTCAGCCAAAATACATCTAGGAATGCTTGACAGAATTTTAAACATTTCTAATAAAAAACATTTGCACAAATAGTCATTCTTACCATAAAAGCAACCAGAGTTTCAGAAACAATCTCTCCATGGGCAGCACATTCTTGTCCTATTTCCCGTATGATATTCTTTATAACACTTTCTGCTTGAGTGAGAGGCATTCTGGGTAAATAAAATTTATCAGTTTTTATAATTGCATTGATATATTTTTCTCTTTAGATTTTCCCACTATTATATATGTAGTCATATTATTTATTAACTTATTACTACATAACTATTAGTATCTAGACTGCTGGTTTTTCATCAAGATTTTAAAAATGAAAGACATTATTGAAGGCAGTAAGAGCAACTGGGACTTCAAATGATTGAACCATTTCCTCTTTCCCTAAACGATGCTATCCATAAAAAGTAAAAGGTAAATTTATATCACGGTGTCCTTAAATTTAAAAAGAAGGATAAGCAGTATGGGGGTGGTAATAAGAAGCTCAAACCAACATGTGTAGGTAGTAGCACTGTGGGACTTGAAAGAGAAAACGCTTATAACCTTTTATAGCTGTAAAAGAATTCAAGAAAGAAAAAAATTGGCTCAGATAATCTAAATTCTCCTTTCTGCATATCCTAATTGGAATATGGACTTTAATTAAAATATAAAGGTAAAAAATCAAAATATGAGAGTTACACATCATGGGGAAAAAAGAACTGGTTATTAATTTCATTTATTATAAATCAAGGAAAAGCAGCTGGTTTTAATCAAGCTTCCTGATTTTTCTATTGTTTACATGTAGAGTACTCCACATCTAGAGTATAACAAAGGCAATAATACTAAGTAGACAGAGCTAACATCATCAGCATCCTGGGGAATGGGTAAAAGCAGCTTTTGGCATTTGAGATCCATTTGCTTCAATTCGATTGTGACCCGACCCCCTGGGGCACTTGCTTCGCCTCTTTAGGAGGCAGTTTCCTCATCTGAAAAAGACGGACCTATGGTTACTTCTTTCAGAGTTGGCGACGACTTAATGAGTCTACACATGCAGCAGTTACAAACGTGTGTGGCATAAGGCAAACACGTAGAACAGTTGGGGCCGGTAATCCCAGCACTCTGGAAGGCTGAGGCAAGAGGATCGCATATTCAAACCCAGTCTGGGCAACTTAGCAAGACCCTTTTTTAAATTAAATTAAAAAAAAAAAAAAAAGGATATAGTTCAGAGCTCAATCCCCAGTACTGAAACAACCTAAGAACAGAAACAGTAGCTTGGATCCCAAAGACTGTTGGCCGCCCACACTCAGGATCCTGAGGATGGGACGGTTCAGGGACCCGGGCGGTTGGAGTTCTGACCTGTGGACCTGGTCACCCCGACAGAAAGTGACTGCTGTTTCCGCTCAGGGGCGGCGGAGTACTCCAGCAGCCCCGACTCTCCGTACAGCACCAAGCTCGTCTCCCAAGGGGTACAGTTCAAGTGCGCAGAACCCGGAGTAGGATGGCCATGGCCAGAATACAAAGCAGAAGCCAGGGAGACCAGATCCTGCCCAGAGCGCTGATGGGTAGTGGAGGTGGGGCGTTACCGTGGAGACAGGACGCTGAGGCCGGAGGGGTGGGCCCGGGTGTGGGCGGGGCCGGGGCGCTGCGTCTCCTCCAACACAGTCTGTTCCCAGAGGGTGGGCACAAAGAACTAAAGACAGAGAAAAAACCGAAGTGTCAAGTCCCAGGTACTTTCACCACACCTCAATGGTCAAGGCTGTGGAACCTGCGGGTCCCTAAACAAGGATAGCAACTTGATAACGTGGGAATTTATAGGGCGGTTTAAAAGGGGTGTGGGGAAGTAGGAGGAGCCAAGTCAAGAGGACGGAAAAAACGGAAGTTAATGGAGTTCTTGTGGAAGTATCTAGTTTTAAAAAGTAAAACATAATGCAGCTTTGAGTGTTCTGTTATTCAAAGGAAGTCGGTAACAGAGTATTGCCAGAAGAGAAAATTACCCACTAAAGAACTGTATCATAAGCGTACCTTCCTGTCTGAAGTTAGGATTGTAGAAGTTATTTTAATGCAGAGACAATTTTAAAATTTATATTTCTAGTGCTAAGCATATTTCTAACACTGTTCAAGGATGGAACCGGGTGACACAGCCTGTTCCAGTGGTTAGAAAGCTACAACTTAAAGAGCCTTGACTCTCCAGGTGCAAATTGAAAGGTAAGTGTAGCTGAGTCAGGAAGAAATGTTTCTCTTCAAAGGCGCAGTTATCACTGCAAGGACGTGTCTGCCTGGTCTCAAACAATACTGGATTTTTCCTCCAAGTCGTAGGATAGTAACTTCATTTAGTTGCTCTGTCAGAGTTGATTCTGCCTAGCAATTAATGACAAAAACATGTGTAACCAACTATAGGGTATTATGTTATTTGCCTTTTGTGCTTCATTTTGGAAACATGTACATGATTGAAAACTCCAGTCAGTGCTGATGATTTGGAACTGGGATTCTTGTCTGCCTGCTAGCATAATAAAGCTGCTTTCTAAAGTCCCTCTGGTGCTGTGTCTCCATTTGGTCTGGTCCTGAATTCCTCATCAGGATGAGATTTTGTTCCTTGAGAATAATGCTTGTGAGGTTCACCTTCAGACATGGCAGTGTGAAACTATTGAAAAGACAAGCAGATCATCAACATTTTAAACAGTAATTTTCTCAAATTGTAAACAAACGTGTACAATATAGTTTGCTAAGGATAGTCCTAGACTGTTCGGAAATGAATCAACACAAGAATTCAAGAATACACAAGTCTTTGTACAGTACAAAAGGATTTTACTTAATTCCCTCATCTAGAAAAATTTCCTGGAATATGGATGAAGTTTGTGCTAAAATAAATGTTTAGAGTGGCAAGGTTTATAAATAGCACACCATTGGAAATCTAAACACTTGATATTTAAGTAATGTTGATAAAATGATATATTAAACAGCATTAAAGTAACCTTAACATCTCTAACTTTATTTATTTGGGCCTTCTCTTCATTTCAGTTAGTTTGGCTAGAAGTTTATCAATCTTACTTATCTTTGCAAAGAACCAGCTGTTTCATTGATCCGTTGTACTATTTTAGTCTCCCTTTCATTGTTATTAGCTCTACTCTCTATTAAATCTTCACTTCCTTGGTTTTAGATTTGGTTTGTTCTTGTTTTTCCAAGACCTTAAGGTGCATCACTAGGTTACTTGAGATCAATCATATTTTTTATTTTTATTTTTATTTTTTTGCGGCACCGGGGAGGCAGGCGCTTAAGGCACTGAGCCAAACTCCCAGCCCTGGTTTTTCGAGGCAGGGTCGCACTATGTAGCTCAGGCCGGCCTTGCGCTCGCGTTGTAGCCCAAGCCGGTCTCGACCTCACAACGCTCCGCCTACCTCAGCCTCCCGAGTGCTGGGATTAAAGGCGTGCGCCACCACGCCCGGCCTTCAATCATATTTTTTAATGGAGGCACTTACAGCTGTAAAGTTCTCTCTCCGAGCATCTGCACTGTATCCTACAGACTCTGATAGGTCGTGTTTCCATTAGCATTTACTGTAGGTATTTTTCTAATTTCTCCCCTAATTTCTTCAATCACTCATTGATGGTTCAAAGTATATTATTTGATCTCCATATATTTGTGTAGTTTCTATGGTTTCTCTTGCTGATTTCTAATTTCATTCTATTGTTATAGGATGTATGAAAGTATTTCAGTAGTGTTTTTATATTTGTTAAGGCTTGTTTCATGGCTAAAATATGGTCTATTTTGAAGAAAGTTCCATAAGTTGCTGAAAAGAATATGTATTTCTCTAATGTTGGATGGAACAATCTGTAGACATCTGTTAAATTCTCCTGATTTATTAATGTAACTTAACTCTGATGTTTTGTTGATCATTTTTTTCTGGATGACCCATCTGTTTTTGAGAGTGGGGTATTAGTCATAAAGAAGAATGAAATAGTGTAACTCCTAGGAAAACAGAACTGGTGACCTTGATGGTAAGCAAAATAAACTACATTCACAAAATCAAATATCACATGTTTTCTCTCACATGTGGAACCTTAAAAAAAATGAGACAGAAAGACAGGGCAAGAGAAAGACAGACAAGAAGAGAGAGGAAAGTAGAAGGGAGACTATTAGAAAAGAAAAAAGGAAAGAATAAAGGGATAATGGAGAAATCAAAATACTGAAAGTATATTATATGCATCTAGCAATGTACCAAAATGAAACTAATTATTCTGTACAACTAATTGTATTAATATGATTAAAAAATAATGTGCTTAAACTAGAACCTGGTATGCTGCAAACATGTAAATAAAATCTTGTTTCATGTACACATTTTTTCTGTGTTTTTGAGACAGGGTCTCACTGTGCAGTTCAGGCTGACCTTGGGCTCACTTTGTAGCCCAGGTTGGTCTTAAACTTGCAATGATCCTCCTGTCTCAACCTCCCGAGTGCTGGGATTACAGGAGTGTGCCACCATACCCGGCTCTTCATATACACAATTTGAAGGAGGAGAGGTTAATTTTGACTCACAGTTTCAGAGAGCTCAGCATATGTTCTGGCTCCAGGGCAGAAACAGCACAGTGGAAGGGCATAGTGGAAATCTGTTCTATTCATGGCAACCAGGAAACAAAGAGGGTAGAAGCCAGGGACAAAAATATACCTTTCCAGGTCACACCCACATTGACCCACCACCTCCAACTAGGCCCCATCTCCTAATAGTCCATTCAACTTTGAACTCATCAATGGATCAACCCACTGATAAGTATAGCACTCCCATGATCCAGTCGCTATCCAAAAGCCCCACCTCTGAAAACAAGACTTTTAGGGGACATTTTAAATCTAGACCATAAAAATACTTTGGCTGCTCAGAGCTTGAATACCTCCCCATCTTCTGTGAGCTCTGGGAACTTGTAGCTTATAACTCCCTCATCACTCTATATATAATGGTGTGAATTCTCAATCTACACACACACAGGTAAGTACTTAGCAAACACTTCTGTTTATGTTGCCCATTCTGTTTGTTTTGCTTGTTTTAGTTGTACAATTTTATGTTTTCCAAAACTATCTGAAAATTCCAGCTCCCTTAGCATCTGTGAATTTCGATCTACTATTGTCTCAATATACACTGGAAGAACGACAGACTCTTTAATAAAATGTGCTGGGAAGACTGGATATCAACATGCAGAAGATTGAGTCTATATCCATACATCTCAAAGTGTAGTAAACAAAAATCAAAGTGGATCAAAGATTGAAATGTTAAAGAGAAACACTTAACCTGCTGGAAGATAAAATAAGTAAAACTCTTTAAGACATAGGCATAGGCAGGACATCCTGAACAGAACCCCTGTTATCGGGGACCTGGCCTAGATCCCCAGTCTTCTGAATGAGTGTACAGTGAAGGTTTAAATAAATGAGACAAGTGGTATGATTTTAGGGCTCCAGGAGGATCAAAGCCCCTGCAGAGTTCTTGAGTCTGCAGCTATCATGAGGGCTAAGACAAAGAGCTTCTCTGGATCACCTGTATATATTTTCAAATAGACAAACAGAGGGTATACTGAGGGAGGTGCTGAGGGAGATGCCGGAACTGAGCAGGACTTGGGAGTCACTTTAAGGACATCTCCAAGTAGGAAAGAATGCCAGAAAAGGAGAACTATTTTATCTCCAAGATGAACTTTGTGATGGGACCGTGATGCCTGCAGAGTAAGATGCCTGCAGGGCAGTCTCTATTAATATAATTAATTATGGAGCCAAGATGTCATCAGCTGCAGCCTTCTTTACCTTGCCCTTTGAGGTATCTCTGACTTCATCAGCCACTACTGGCCTCAATCAGGACCTGTGATTCATAGAGGTTCATTTACTATGAATCAGCTCCCATCACCAGGCAAGGGGCCTAGGCCTAGGACAGGCTTACAGATAAATAAAATGCCAATTAGTAAATTTTAAATCCTGCTCAGAGCTGCAACGTAGTGGTCTCCAACACCCTGTTGCACAATAAATAGCACTGAAAGCTGGTGACCCCTTCCTCTACCTGGAGGAACTCAGCAGGTCATGGCAAGAGTGTCAGTGAGCACTCCCTCCACCTGAAGGACCCTGGGTGGGCCTGCAAGATCCCCAGTGACACAGTAGGGTCCCAGCTGGGATCCACACCATGGACAGGTGAGTCTGGTGGCCTGGAAACATCTGAAGCAGCAGTAACAATACTTTATGTAGAAGACCCCAAACACTCCACCAAAAGTCTACTAGAGTTAATAAGCAAATTCAGCTGCATAGTGAGATACAAAGTCAACATGCATTTGGAAGCAGAAGAGACCTAGAATAACAAAGACAATCCTGGGTAACAAAGGCAAGGCAGGAGGCGTCACAATCCCTGACTTAAAATTATATTACAGAGCTACTATGATAAAATTAGCATGGTACTGGCAGAAACAAAACAAAACAAAAAAAAAGCAAAACAAAACAAAACAGACCTGAGGATCAGTGGAACAGATTGAAAGATGTGGGTACAACTACAAACACACTTAGCCACATTATCTTTGACAAAGAGGCCAAACATGTTCACTGGAAGAAAGATGGGTTCCTTAGTAAATGGTGCTGGAAAAATTAACTTTTCACATACTGAAGACTAAAATTAGACAACTATCTAGCACCACACACTAAAATCAAAATGGATTAAAGATCTAAATATTAAGGCAGAAATACTAAATCTACTGGAAGACAAGATAGGTAGAAATCTTGAAGACATAGTGGTAGGCAGAGTATTCATGAACAAAGCACAAACTGCTTGGGAAGTACTTCAAGGAATCAACAACTGGGATCTCACTAAAAAGTTTTTGCCATCGAAAGAAATCACCAACAAAGTGAAAAGGCAACCCAAAGAGTGGGAAAAAATTTAGCTATATGTCCTTCAGAAAAAGGACTTATATCTAAAACACATAAAGAACTGAAAAAAAATCAGACCCCCCCCCAAATTCAAAGACCTAATCCAAAAATGGGCATCTGAGATGAATATGTACTTCTCAGCTGAAGAAATACAAATGGCAAATAAATATATGAAAAAATGTTCACCATCACTGGTCATTTGAGAGATGCAGATTAAAACAACACTGAGATTCTATCTCATATCAGAAAGAATGGTTATCATAAAAAAATCAACCAATGACAAATGCTGGTGGGGCTGTGGGGAAAAAGAAACCCTTTTTCACTGTTGATGGGAGAGTAGACTGGTACAATTACTGTGGAAATCAGTGTAGTGAATCTTCAAAAACTAGAACTACAGGTCCCATTCAATTCAGCTATTCCTCTTCTAGGTATTTTCCCAGAAGAATTAAAAACATGATACCACATGGATATATGAGCACCCATGTTTATAGCAGCACAATTTGTAATAGCTAAATCTTGGAAACAACCCAAATGCCCATCAACCGATGAATGAATAAAAAATGTGATATTTTTATGCAATGGAATACTACTCAGCTATAAAGAAAGATAAACTTGAGGCTTTTATAGATAAATGGATGCAACTCTAGACCATACTCATAAGTGAAATAAATCAGACTTGCATGTGTAAACATTGTATTGTCTCCCAGTGTAAAGAAAAGAGTAAATAAGATCCAAAATGTACAATAGCTATTGTGTAAGGGAAAAGGAAAGAAACTGCTCAAAAGGAAAGGGCAACTGGGATGGAGGAAAGGAGGAAAGAAAGCAAGATTAGTAGCATAATTATCTACCTTGTGTATATATATACAAGGTAGGTAATTATGCTATTAATCTCTGTTAGTTTAGCAAAAAGAACAGTTGGTACTTTCATTGTTTGATCATTTCTTCATGCCTATATCTTGTAATCTGAGAAACTCCTTTGAACATGAGAATGTACAATGTATTAACCGTTGTTAACCTCCTATTATTTTGTTTTGAAATTCTGTATCATTATTTTTATTCTCTTATTTTAAAATCAAATAAAAGAAATAGCACTGAAAATCAATAAATGGGATCATATCAAATTTAAAACCTTCTGCACAGCAGAGGAAACAATCAACAGAGTGAAGAGAAACCCACAGAGTGAGAAATTTTTTTATGAGCTATTCCTTTGATTGAGGACTCCTGTCCTGAATATATAAAGAACTCAGAAAAATTAGACCCCCAGAATAAGAAACAATAAAACAATGGGACACTTGATTGACATGGTGGTACATACCTGTAATGCCAGCATTCAGGACACTAAGGCCTGAGGACCAAGAAGGTCAGGCTAGGGTACAAAATAAGACCCTACCTCAAAAACAAACAAACAAACAAAAATTGGGCAACTAAAATAAATAAACACTTTTCAGAAGAACCGTGTTTCCCTGAAAATAAGACCTACCAAAACAAGTTTTAGCATCATTTTAGAAGAGACATCCCTGCTACAACTTGTTTTCTGGGTAGGTCTAATTTTTGGGGAAATTGGAAAAATATACAGATGGTCAATAAATACATGAAAAAATGTTCAATCTCTCTGGCCATTTGAGAAATGTAAATTAAAGCAACTCTGAGATACCATCTTACCCCAGAAAGAATGGCCATTATCAAAAAGTCAAATAAAAATAAGTGCTGGTGAGGCTTCAGGAAAAAGAGAAACCCTTCTACATCAAGGGTAGGCATGTGAACTAGTACCACCACTACTGAGATCAGTATGGAGATTCTTTGAAAAATTAAAAATAGAAATCCCATTTAACCTAGCTCATTCCCTTCTAGGTATTTTTCCTAAAGAGTTAAAAATATCATTTTACAGAGATATATGAATACTCATGTTTATAACAGCAAAATTTTTAATAGCTAAATCTTGGAAACAGCCTATATGCCCATTGACAGATGAATGGATAAAGAAAATGTGGTATTTATACACAATGAAGTACTACCCTGCCATAAAGATGGATAAACTTGAAAATTTTTGCAGGTAAATGGATTCATGCTAATACCATAATGTTATGTGAAATAAACCACATGCACAAGTTTAAATATTGCGTGGTTTCTCTTATGTGAGAAACCCAAAACATAGAGCAAAATAAAAGATAATAGAAAGTGGGGAGAAATAGAAAGGGGAACAAGAGGTGGTGGGATGGGAGAGGAAAGGAAGGGATTTTAAAAATGAAGAAAAAACAGAAAGAGCTTTTGTAAATGCAAAGATAAGTGAGAGTTGGAGGCAGCAGAAAGGAATGGGAGGGGAAGGGAACAAAAAAGAATTAAGATGTGTTCTGTGCATGTACAAACACCCCATGATAAATGTAATCATTATATACTGTAAATATGTACCAAAAGGCTGAGAAGCAATAAATATGTACTAATAAAAAATGTGCTGAATAAAAGCAGACATGTAAGTTTTCCTAATGCACTTAAATGTGGACCAAGATGATCCCTCTCAATTCAATGTAGCCAAAGCAAATCTTGAACACACGTTGTCTAAACTCTTATTGAAGAAATAATATTTTCTCAATTATCAGGGAATACTCCCTGCTTTGTAGTGTGTTAATCCTCAATTTTATGAAGGTGAATTTTTTTAAATCTCCTTCTACGTTTGCTGAAATTCTTAAAGATCTGCATTACATTTCAGCAACTGTTTTCTCATGATTAACCAAATGCCAGGGATTACATCACATTTCTTCAATCCAGTTGGTCTTTAGTCAGGAAGGGCTGAGTTGTGTGTAGGAAGATAATAAATAACATCACCTGAATATGCTACTTCTTCCGGATTGGGATGAATCAGCATTGATTTAATAGCAGGCCCAACGTGCTTAGCATGATGCTGGTTTTTCTCTTCCTTTCATCTTTCATACCCAGACCTGTCACAAAATCTGCCCATTATACCTCCTTAGCATGTCACATCTATTCCATTCCCTAATTTCATGCCCTAACTCAGACCTATTACTGAAATCTTGTAAATGTATTATTCGGTTCCATGCCCAAATGTGAAGTGGATTATATTTTGCCTATGTACGGTCATTTAACGATTCACTATAGCAGAAAATTCAGCCCTCCTCACATGGGATGCAAGACCTTCTCTTTGATCTGGACCCTATTTATCTCCAGACCTTCCCTGTCTACTCTCGTTGTTGATAATACTGTATGCTAGGGATCAAATCCATGGCCTTGTGCATACCAAACAAGAGCTCTGCAACTGAGTTACATCTCCAGTTTTCTCCAGTATGGTAACCACTAACCAATGAGGTCATTTAATATTTTTTCATCATCTGGCCTTTCTTGGTTACTTTTCATTCTCTGTTGAGACAAAATACCTGATGCCCAAAATGAAGTAAGGAAAGGTTTATTTAGCTTACAGGTTTTGGAGGTTTCAATTCATACTCAACAGGTTCCAAGGCAGGGTGGCATGGCTGAGGGGCAGTCATTCATGGCAACCACAAGCAACAAGAGCAAACAGGGAAAAAGAGGGGAAAAACATGCCTCCTTCCCTCCCTTCTATTGTATAATGGCTCTTCACCCCTGGGTGGGTGCAGCACTCACACTGCCAGTCCCAGTGCTAGACAACAAACCAGTCACAAACACTAGACTCGGCTGTCTCCATGACTGAATGAGGCTTCGGGGGGACACCAAGACATAAACCATAACTTGTCCAGATGATTTACTGTTTCATAAGTAAGCATCCTATGTACTTTGATATGGTTAAAAGTTATTTCCAGATTACTGCAATAAATATTTATCAAAAATAGCATTAATCTCAGTAATCACATAGACTGCTTTTCATCACTAAAGACTTCCAAAATAACTGTTCTATATCAAGAAACTTACAAATGTCACAAGCAAGCTAAGTAATAGTCTGCACAGGACAGAAAGAAGTCTACTGGGTCACTTAATTCTGCTGGGGAAACTGATGAATCACTGTCTCCATCACACTTTTTTTTTAATCTTTTGGGACAGGTTTTCACTATGTAGTTCAGGCTGGCCTTGAACTCTCTTTGTAGCCTAGGCTGGCTTTGAACTCATAGCGATCCTCCTGCCTCAGTCTCAAGTGCTGAGATTATAGGCATATGCCACCCCATTCAGCATCCATCACCCTTTTGATTACTGTTTCTCATAAAGACAGTTAGCCTTTTTTTTTTTTTGCAGTGCTTAGTCTGAGAGGGAATGCAAGAAACCAACAGTTTTAGGAAAAAAAACTTGCTTTCATAAAAATATCTAGTGTAAGCCCAAAGCAGATTTTTCTGATAATAATGTTAAAACTTGAAGAGCTGAGAAAAGCAAGTATGTATTCCATAGACATGAATAATTATGCAACAAAGCCTCAGCAACAATAAGCATGTTGTTTGTGTACGTGAAAAAGCAACAAATTTCATGCTTTTAACTTTGTATCTTGAGATGTTTTAAGGATATGTTATTTTAGGAGATTCAAAATGAAAATCCACATATATATAATTCCATCAAGGATTCCTCATATGATTAACATTCTGGACTCTCCCAACATGTCCTAAGCATAACCACAGCTCTACAGTGAAGACAGTGCTGAGAAATCAGAGGATAAATCACCTGTCTTTGTTTCATAGACAAACATAAAAATAGGAATCACTTGTCTGTTCCATATACTTGACTCCAGTTGCTAGAGTAGTCACATCTTGCATACATATATTTAACATATCCATGTTACATCATTATTTCTGCACATCTGGAATATGCTGAAGAGAACTAATCCACTATCCACTGCCACTGAGTACTGAGTGGCACCAGCCACAACTGTAGGTGAAAGAAAGGTAGATCCCAGTGAGGATATGAAGACAAGACTCAGACCCATGCCCAGGGGCTTTCCTATGCCCAGAAATTTCTCACTGGGTGCCCATGTGGCCACAGTGGCCAGGCTGGCAACGGTGCTGCCTATCTACCACATGGTTCTAATGAGAAGAGGACTCCTAACATGGTCAGAGGTGCCATTACCACTGCCATCACACTAGAATGCAGCAACTAAGCCAGACACATTTGGCCTGGACTCAGTTCATATGCTAGGGGTTGTACCAGCTTTCCAGGTCCCATCATGGCTGCAAAGGCTGCACCAATTGTCACGCAAGAGCCTCTCATCACAAAGTTCATGAGAACAGGACTTATAGCTACTGCCAAGGCACGAAGCTGTTAAGCCAATACTTCCAGCTAAGTACATGTAGGTGGAATGTACCCTATACTTCACATACTGCAGTCATATTAAAGTCTTTTCAATTGGTCCAACCTCATGAGACATTCCGAACCATAGTTGTATGATGTTCCCAGACCAACAGTAGCCCCTCCAGCAATAAACCATCTACTCATCTGACTGATTTTAAATATTTTTTCTATAGATTGATCCAGTGCTGCCTTTCGGGAAGTTTTCCCATGGCAGATTCCAATATTTCCTGCTGGGTGTTAAGACCTTAATTCTTTGTGATGGAATTCTTCGCAAGGTTGTGGGTGTGGGAGGCTGGGGGCCTGGTGAATGCTGGGTGGAAAATCCTGGAAGGTAGTGTCCTGGTTCACCAAGTAGCTCTGAAATGCTTAGCTACCCATCACCTTGCAATTCCCTTTCAGGGCCCACAGAATGCCTAGGCCCTGCCTTGTCAACCTTCTTCTCACTCCTTCCTTAAGGCTTCTGCATTTGGCTTACTGCTCAGGCTATTAAAATTTAAATTAATTAAAAGTAAATGAAATAAAAATTCATTTCTTCAGCTGTACTAGCCCTGCTTGGCTAGTGGCTACTCAGTTAGTGAAGATGGACATTTCCATCATTGTAGAAAGTTCTGTGGGACACTTACCTCACCCCCCTGCTGCACTTAGACTCAAACTTCCAGATGACTCTCACTTCACTGTGCTGTAGCCGAACTGACTTGCTTTGACAGGATTACTTGTCCAGCCCAGCTGTGCTCTTCAAAACACAGCTCATATATCTCCCTATTCAGTGAAGTCCTTCTCAACCAAACATTCCACCCTGTACAATAAGTCAGTTTTTCACTTGCGTTCCCATTGCACACTGCAAACTCCTCCTGTTTGCCCCTAGCACTCCATGTCACCTGTTATTTGTGCCAGTCTCCCTTTACTACAGTGTGCATTTGGGATTGGAACAGGGACCCAGTTTTACTCATCATTATGTCCTCAGCTTCCTAGATGAATGCCCAAACTCCAGGAAACTAAGTTTTTTTGTAAATGAATTAATATTAAAATAAATACTCTAAAGTCAAAATTCTTTCAGACTGCAAAAACTGGGAACATCCTATATCAAATTTCCCACTGATGAGAAAAAAAATCTTGAAAAAATTTGTTTTCAAATAAATTATCAAAATATTCTATATCCTTTTTTAAATAGCAGCTTCAAGTTAAACTTGTGTTTCACTGAAAATTCATCTTCAAGAATCTTGAGAGTTGGGGAAGATAAGGGAAGTGGTTTCACAGATGTAATGATGAGTTTGGGTGTACGTGTAAGCAATTATGGCTTCCACAATTATTAGGTACACATGTGTATTAGAAAAGCATGAAAATCTGACTAGACATTCAAATATCTAGTAAGTATCTAGGCTAAAAATCACTTAAGGGAAATGTTCCATTATAAAACTGACACATGCTTTTTAAGAAATTATTTTTAGGATATGAAACACTCTTGAAGACACAGGCATAGGCAGGAACTTTCTGAACAGATCCCCAATTGCACAAGAAATAGCAGCAAAAATCAACAAATGGGATTATATCAAATTAAAAAGCTTCTGCACAGGAAAGGAACCCATCAGCAGAGTGAAGAGACACCTACAGAATGGAAAAAATTTTGCGAGCCACTTCTCAGAGGGTTAATATCCAGAATATATAAAGAACTCAAAAAAAAATTAGACTTCCTCAAATTTAAAGACCCATTCCAATAAAGGGCATTCTAAATGAATAGCCACTTAGATGAGAAGTACAAATAGCCAATAAAAACAGAAAAAATGCTCAACATTGCTGGCCACTGAAGAAATGCAAATTAAAACAAACTAAGATTCCATCTCACTCCAGAAAAAATGGCTTTCATCAAGAAGTCAACCAATAATAACCGATATCATCAAAAATAAACCAATAATAATCAATCAACCACACAGCTGGCAAGGCTGTGAGTGTGTGTGGATGGGGGAGGAACACTTCACCATTGCTGGTGGGAATGTAAATTGGTGCAACCGCTATGGAAATCAGTATAGAGATTCCTCAAAAAACTAAAACTAGAGGCTTCATTTGACCCCTCCAGAGTTTTTTAAAAAATCGGCTTCATTTTATTATTTTGCTCATACTGGTAGTAGCTACAATAGTGCCCAGCACATGGTGGGCACTGATATGTGTAGAATGAATATAAAGAAGTGGGAAAAAGCTGGTTTGATATGCAGATAACTAAAGGCATGTCATAGGTATGTCATGTGATTGGTTTCAAGGAAGGCTTTGTAACCACTCATTGGTCATTGTGTTGTTGTTTCAATTAATAAATTTTATTTTTAGAGCAAGTTTAGCCTCACAGATGAACTGAGTGGAAAGGACAAATTTCCTATCTACCCCGTGCCCTGCCCACTACCTCCACTACCAACCTCCTGCACCACAACAGCACATTTGTTATGTTGACAAATATGTGCTGACAAAGCACCGTCACCTGAAATCCATACTGTGAATTAGGGTGAGTTTTTGGTGTTGATTTGGACAAACGTATAATTATGACCTGCATCCACCATTGCACTATCATACAGAATATTTTCATTGCTCTAAAAATCCTCCACGCTTTGCCTGTGCATCCCTCCCTCATTCCTAATTCCTGTCAGTCACGGATCCTTTTATGTCTCCCTAGTTTTGCATTTTCCAATATGTTATACAGTTGGATTCATGCAATATGTTGCCTTTGCATCTTTCACATAGGAATAAGCATTTAAGTTTCCTCCATGTCTTTTTGTGGCCTAATAGCTTATTTTTTTTGCTGAATAGTATTTCACCGTATGAATGTTGCACAGCTTATTTACCCCTTCACCTATTGAAAGATATCTTGGTTGCTTCCCAAGTTAGGCAACTGTGGATAAGGCTAACATAACCACTTATGTATAGGCCTTTATGTAGACACACATTTTCAGTTCATTTGGGTAAACACCAAAGAGTGCAATCACATGGTAAGAGTATGGTTAATTTTGTAAGAAAATGTCAAA
This sequence comes from Dasyprocta punctata, assembly GCA_004363535.1. Taxonomy (NCBI): domain Eukaryota; kingdom Metazoa; phylum Chordata; class Mammalia; order Rodentia; family Dasyproctidae; genus Dasyprocta; species Dasyprocta punctata. The sequence goes on along the minus strand of RJWM01002993.1, from coordinate 9,581 downwards.
TTGCTTCCTGAAGGGGCTGGGCTATTCTGCAATCTCAATGGCAATGACTGAAGAGTTCTAGCTGCTCCACATCCTTGCCAATTACCATAGTCAGTATTTGTTTTGGGTCATTATAATAAGTGCATAGTGGTCTTGTTGTTTTGATTCATGATTTCACAATGACATAAAATGTCGAGCATCTTTCCATATACTCGTGTGTCATCTCCATGTCTTCTTTGGTGATGTGACTATTGAATTTTCTGTTCATTTAAAACATTTGCTCTTTCTTGTTATTGCATTTTAAGAGTTCTTTGTATATTTTGCCATAATAGTCTTTTGTCATATATGTGTTTTGCAAAATTTTTTTGCCAAGTCTGGCTTGTCTTCTGATTGTCTTAATAAAGTCTTTATCAGAGCAGAAGCTTACTTGCAATTATTTATGTTTGTTTATTTGTTTGGTACTGGAATCAAACTCAGGGCTTCATGTGTGCTAGGCAAGTGCTGTGGTGCTGTGCTACATTCCCAGTGCTAGAAGTTTGAAATTTTTATGAAGTCCAGCTTACTCTGAATATTTTTCTTTTATGGATCATGCTTTTGGTGTTTTACTTAAAAATTCTGCATCAACCCCAAAGTTCCCTAAACTTTTTTCTTATTATCTTCTAGGTTTTGTATAATTTTGTGCTTTACATTTAGGCCTATAATCATTTTGAGTTAACTTTTGTGAAAGGTATAGTGTTTAGGTGGATTTCTTTTTAGTCTGTATGTCCAGTTTTCCCAGAACTGTTTGTTGAAAAGATTATCCTTTCTCCTTTGATTTAACTTTGCTTCCTTGTATTTTATTGGTAGAGGAATTTTAAGGAAGTTTTCAAGTTCAAATTATTCTTTTGTAATCTATCACTTCAATGGCAGCATTGAAGTTAGTTGATCATTGAAAACATCCTACTACTCAATTCTTCACCTTCTTTCTCTTGTGTGTTTGAGTCACACACAAAGCCAAAGCCTCACCCTGTGAGGCAACTACTCTACCTCTGAGGTGTACTTCTAGCACCTTGCCTTTGTTTTTCAGTTGTGATTCAGAAAATTAACTAAATAGAAATTATTTTTGGTAAAGTGCATTTCTTGAATTACTTTAGTATTTTATTATTAATATTTAATGTAATGTGTTACCTTCCTAGGAAGCAAAAAGTTTTTGAAGCAGATTTATTGAGGTATAATTGATATATAATAAACTGCCAGTTTAAAGTATATAATTTGATAAATATTAACGTATGTATATACCCATGAAATCATCTCCACAATCAAGATATTGTATACCAGTACCCCATAACATTTCCTCCTCATCAAGTTTAACCTCTTCCTTCTGTTCTTTACACCAATAATCCCTGTAGCCATTGATCTGCTTTTTGTCTCAAAGAATTAATTTGCATTTTCTAGAATTTTAAATATGTGGAATCACACAATATTTACTGTTTTTGTTTAACTTCTTTCAAAGAGCGTATTTTGAGAATCATTCATGTTTCCAGTAATATCAATAGTTCATTTATATGCATTGGTAATTATTTCAGTATATGGATACACTGTAACTTCTTTTTTACTTCAAAGAAAAAAAATTTCAAAACAAGATAATAGTAGGGCAACAATAGTTAATACATTGTGTATTGCTACTTTTAAATTAGTTACTCAGAGTACAAGATATTGGCATTTAACTGTCCATACAAACACTAGCACGGATCTTTCTTTTCAGTGAACTAAGAGAAATTAGTAGTGTAACTATCTTAACTATTATATATATATATACACACACATATATATGTCTATAATTTTTTTTTGCTTTTCTCTTCCTTCTTTTCTCCATTCCTCCGTCCCAGTTTCTCTTTCTTTTTGGAGTTTCTTCCCATTTTACAATATCTATTGTACATTTTGAAACTTACTTACTCTTTCAACTTTTCACAGGAGTGAGACAATATAGTATTTACACATGTTCCTCTGGTTTGCTTCATTTATGAGTGTGGTCTGGAGTTGCATCTATTTACATGTAAAAGTCTCCAGTTTATCCTTCTTTATAGCTGAGTCATACTTCACTGTATAAAAATACCACGTATTTTTTATTCATTCATCAGTTGGTGGGCATTTGGGTTGCTTCCAAGATCTAGCTATTACAAATTGTGTGGCTATAAACATGGATGCACATATATCGCTGTAGTATGGTGTTTTTAATTCTTCTGGAAAAATACTCATAATGGGAATAGCTGGGTAGAATGGGACCTGCAATCCTGGTTTTTTGGAGGAATCTCCACACTGATTTTCACAGTGGTTGTGCCAGTCTACACTCCCGCCAACAGTGGAAAATATAACCTCTTTTTCACCACTTTTTTTTTTAACAGTGGCAAGGTTTATTCAAGAAAATAAATATGAAGAATAGGGGAGAAACTGTCTCTGTAGAGCAACCTTGAGCCAAGTAAATAGAAAAAGAGGCTAAGAGCAAAGATAAAAGTACGCACTATGTCTGTGAACCTCGGTGTGGGTGATTGTGGAAAGTTATGATAGCAGGCTCCTCATGACTGCCTTTATTTTATACTGTCCAAATCTTGAAAGCCAAGAGAACTTCTGCATCAGGGTCCTGAGAGGGGGCACTGGGATCCCATTCCTTAGGCTGACATTAAGTCTAGGCAATCCTATTGAGAACCGGCTTGTGTTCTCAAGAGAAGTCCATGTGCAGGGCTTCGGGAACTGTTCTGCGCAGGTATCCAAGTTCTTGTAATTAGCAGGTCAGACTATTTCTCCAGTCAGCTTTTGCTATGCCCTGATCTCCTATCTCAGGCTCAGGGTCTGCACTGGGACCAAGTTCCATATTTGCCTGAGCCTAAGATTCAGATTCACCTCAGGTGATTCCTGAACATATGGCTTCCCAGGTCTCGCCCCTGGAGACTGCTAATACATTACCACAGATGTAGAGGACCAAAGTGGCACAGTGTATTCTCTTAAGGAGGTCAGAAGTTTGAAATGGGTCTATTTGGACCAAAATCAAGGTGTCAGCAGGGATGTGTTCCTTCTGAAGCTCCAAGGAAGACTGTTTCCTGGCTTTTTCCAGCTTCTCAGGCCAGCCTACATACTTCGACCCTCTCCCCTTTCTGCCTCCAAAGTTGGCAGTGTATATAATCTGCCTCTGCCTCCCTCTTCCACATGAGGCCCATCCAGATAGTCCCAGATAATCTCCACCTCAAGGTCAGGATTAGGATGTGGATATCTTTGGTGGCTGGAGATGTTATTTGCATTAGAGCCCACAGTGCTCTAGAAGGAATCTGAGTTCCCACCTGATCCTCCATTCCTAGCTCAGGAAAAAGCCTAAGATGGAGAGAAGTGACTGAGTCAGGGGGTGATTTGGACCCTGTGTCATGTACTCCTGGGAGGACACTGTGGGATGGCTGCTACTGCCAGGTCAGATGGGAGCACTGAGGATCAAAGGGCTCCCCAATTTCAGGGTCCCAGTGCTCAGGGAATTGGAGACATTGAAGGACAAAGACTAAAGCTTTTGGGGAGCTCTCGGGAGCCTGTGATTGGATTAGCCAGCTCTAGGCAGCCCCTGGAGCAATACTAGGGTCAAAGTGGCCTGGCTCTGCTGGTTGCCAGGCCCTTGGGGCACAATGAGGGGAGAGGCCTTGCTTCCTGGCTGGAGAGTGGGTACTTCAGGTGGGCAGAGCTCTACCTGGAGGAGCATAAGGTTTAGATAAAGACAGCCTTCCCTGCCTCTGACAGTGTGGATGGAGTGGCCAGGGGACTACAGTCCTTGATAGGTCACACAGGGACACTTGGCAGAAGTACCTGAGTCATGGGCTCTGTTGCAGGGATGAGGAATGCTGGGGCTAAGTCTGCACAGCTTCTTCCACATGCTGACAAGGTGTGGCCACAGCAACTTAGTGGTGACCTTGCATAGTTCTGAGGCTTCAGGGCTGCTTCAGAAGAAAATGAGACAAACCGAGTTCTAGAAACCCCACCTCCTCTGGCTCAGAGACACATGCCTCTTTTCACAGACTCTCTTGTCACACCACAGCACCCAGAAAGTCAGTGTCAGTGAAGGCCCCAGAACCAGAGTTCCTAAAGAGCATGTGCCCTTGGGAGGTCCTAGGACCACTGTGCTCCTGTCCTCGTTGGCAAATGAGCATGACCAGTGTGTCCCACCAACTTGTGAGGTTGCTGGTGGAGGGAGCAAGGGAGCTTCTCTTTCTCTCTCTGAGGTGCCAGTCTTTCAACCTGTTGACATAACTGGCAATAGATACATCAACAGGAGGAAAAGCACACAAATATATTAATATGCACATGTACACCAGAACCATACCCAATATGAAACTCAAAGAGGGTGAGCATGACCTAAATACCCTCCTTAGAGGGGATAGGGAGGTGGAGGCAATTCCAGAGCTGTTGTAAATGATTTTTAGGGTTGACAGTGGCCTGGGACAAAGTTCCTTTGGGCTCTGGGTGTGGAAAAAGACAGAGATGAGACAGATACAGAGATAGAGAGACAGAGAGAGACAGAGAGTCCAAAGAATGTTAGAGTGCTAGAAGAAACAGATTTTCCCTTTGGGGTTTCCAGAAGGAACATGACCTTCTGAGACATTTAACTCAAACTTGTGACCCCCAGATCCAAGAAAGAATATATGTGTCTGTTGTTGTAAACCAACTAGATTATATTAATCTGTTACAATAATCATAAGAAATTAATGTAAGACTTTCAAATAACATATACTAATCTAACTGTGCAAAAGAAGACATTAATACAATGAAGTGATTAAGCGCTTAGATGTTGGATATAAACAGTATGAACTAGGAAAAGTTAAATTCCATGAGTCTCACTCTTCTTCATCTGTACAGTAGTACAGTAGCCATCAATGATATATCTCTTTTCAGTGATAGAAACTGAACCCAGGGAGTGCTGCTCAATATTCCCAGTCCTTTCTTATTTTTTTTTAACTTTGGGACAGGGTCTTGCTTAGTTGCATCTGTTGATCCTGAATTGCAATCTTCCTCCCTCAGCCAATCAAGTAGCTGGGATTGTAGGTGTACATCAATGTACTAGGCAATCACATGATTCATGGTGTTTAAATTATTTAAAATACACAAAACTCACCTGAATCAAGGTCGGCACTCATGAAATTGTTGTTGCAAGAAAAAAAAATCATATTTAGTAATATAGCTGAATACAAAGTCAGCACTCAAATATCAATAGCATTCCTGTACACAAATAACAAACTCACTGAGAGAAAAATTAGGGATGCCCCACCCTTCACAATAGCATCCAAAAAATTGAAATACTTAGGAATCAATCTAACAAAGGAAAAGTAAAAGATCTATACAGTGAAAATTACATTACTCTGCAAAAGGAAATCGAAGAGGATGTCAGAAAATGGAAAGATATTCCCTATTCATTGATAGGAAGAACAAATGTTGTGAAAATGGCCATACTCCCAAAATTGTTAGACAGATTTAATGCAATTCCAATCAAAATACCATTAGCATACCTCACAGATCTAGAGAAAACAATCCTAAAATTTATCTGGAAGCAGAAGAGATCTAGAATAGCAAAGGCAATTCTGGGCAACAAAGTCAAGGCAGGATGTATCACAATCCCAGATTTGAAATTATACTACAAAGCTACTGTGATACAATTAACATGGTACTGGCAAAAAAAAAAAAACAAAAAACAAAACAAAACAAAATGAAACAGACCTGAGGATCAGTGGAACAGAGTAGAAGATGCAGACACAACTACAAACACACTCAGCCATGTTATCTTGGACAAAGGAGCCAAACATGTTTGCAGGAACAAAGATAGCCTCTTTAATAAATGATGCTGGAAAAACTGGCTTTCCACATTGTGAAGATTTAAACTAGACTCATGTCTGTCACAATGCACTAAACTAAAATCAAAATGCATCAAAGATATAAATATTAAAACAGAAACACTAAATCTTCTGGAAGACAAAGTAGGTAGAAATCTTGAAGACACGGGTAGGCAGAGTGTTCATGAACAAAAAACCAAACTGCATGGGAAGTACTTCAAAAAATCAGCAAATAGGATCTCATTTTATTAAAAAGTTTTTGCACATCAAAAGAAACCAACAGAGTGAACAGAAAACCCATAAATTGGGAAAATATCTAAGCCAACTGTCCCTCAGACAAGGAACTTCTATCTAAAACATATAAAGAATTTTAAAAAATCAGGCCCCCCAAATTCAAAGACCTAATCCAACAATGGGCATCTGGGATTAATATACACTTTTCAGATGAAGAAATGCAAATGGCAAACAAATATATGAAAAGATGTTCAACATCATTGGTCATTCAAGAAATGCTAATTAAAACACCACTGAGATTCTAACTCACACCAGAAAGAATAGTTATCATCAAAAAAATCAACCAATAGCAAATGCTGGTGGGCTGTGGGTATAAAGGAACACCGCTCCATTGTTGGTGGGACTGTAGACTTGTGCAGCCACTGTGGAAATCAATGTGGAGATTCCTCAAAAAACTAAGATTAGAGGTCCTGTTCAATTCAGCTGCTCCCCTTCTAGGTATTTTCACAGAAGAATTGAAAACATCATAGCATAGGGATCTATGTGCATCTGTTTATAGCAGCACAATTTGTAATAGCCAAATCCTGGAAACAACCCAAATACCCATCAACCGGTGAATGAATGAAAAATGTGATATTTTTATACAATGGAATCCTACTCAGCTATAAAGAAAGATAAACTTGAGGCTTTTGTAGGTAAATGGATGCAACTAGAGACCATACTCATAAGTGAAATAAATCAGACTCACATGTGTAAACATCATATTTTTTCCCTAGTGTAAGAGTCTAAGAGTAAATAAGATCCAAAATGTACAATAGATACTGTGAAAGGGGAAGGAGATGCTCAAAAGGAAAGAACAACTGGGACAGGGGAAAGGAGAAAAGGAAGAACGAATGTATATATAATATATATCACTTCATATATATATCATATATATGATAGCTAAGATAATTATACTACTAATTCTAATAGTTCATGGAAAGGAACAGTTAGTGCTTGTATTTGTTGATCAATTTTGCATGCGTATATCTGGTAATCTGGGAAACTATTTTGAAAATAACAAGATGCAATATAATGACCATTGTTAATTTCCTACTGTCTTGTTTTGAAATCCTGTATTGTTTTTGTTGTTGTTTATTCTCTTTAAAATTAAAAAAAATTATAAAAAGAGAAGGAAGTTTATACAACAGATAGGGTATTGTTTTTGTATTTGTTTATTTATTAAGGAGCCATATTCCTTTCTGAAAGATAAAGATTTTCAGAGGTCCAGGAGGAGCTTCAGACTGTAGGAACCTGACACAGCACTCCAGCTTCTGCTTGAGGACCTGACAGCACCTTTTTTCTGAAGAGAGGTTTTATTTTAACTGATCCTTAGAGAGTTTCATGACTCAAGAAAAACCAATAGATTTGGAACATGGAAAAGATTGGGAGAGTAAAAACAGGGCATACTTCAGTGAGGAGAAATCTATTCAACAACCCCTCAGGCCTTCTAATCTCCATCTTTTCATTGAATCAAAACTTCACAATCATTCCATCAGGCAGGAGGGTCAGGGAGCACACAACAGGGCTGACATCAACAACCACAAGCACCAACAGTGTGAAGAGACTGCCCACAAGCTGGGCGAAAATTTTGTTTGCCAGCTGTCCCTCAGGTAAAGGATTACTGTTGAGAATCTATAAAGAACTTAAAAAAACATTAGTCCTCCAAGATTTAAAGACCCAATCCAAAAATGGGCATCTGAGATGAAGACAGACTTCTCAGATGAAGAAGTACAAACAGGAACTAAATGTGTGAAAAAATGTTCAACAGCACTGGTCATTTGAGAGATGTAAATGAAAGTAACTCTGAGATTCCACCTCACCCCAGAAAGAATGGCTAGTATTAAGGAGTCAACCAATAACAAGTGCTGGAGGGGCTGCGGGCAAAAAGGAACCCTTCTCCACTGTTGGTGGGAATGCAGGCTGGTGCAACCACTGTGGAAGTCAATGTGGAGATTCCTCAAAAAGCTAGGATTGGAGGTCCCATTTGACCCAGCTATTCCACTTTTGGGTATCTTCCCAAAAGAATTAAAAACATCATACCATAGCAATATATGTGCACCTATGTTTATAGCTGCCCAGTTCATAAAAGCTAGATCTTAGAAACAACCTAAATACCCCTCGGCTGAGGAATGGACAAAAAAGATGTGGTATTTCTATATAATGGAATACTACTCAGCTATAAAGAATGATAAACTAGACATTTTCACTCTTAAACGGATGAGCATTGAAAATATACTTCTCAGTGAACTAAATAAGTCACACATATGTAACCATCACATTGTTGCACTTGTGTGACGAACTGAAAGAAAATCTATATAAAAAATTAGCTAAGATAGTTAAAGGAAAAGAATTTTGAGTAGTTTTCACAAGGTCATCTTTTCTGCACAAAGTTTCATGTCTATATCTTGTACCCTAAACAACTGCGGTGAATATAACAATATGCAATGTGCTGATTATTGTTACTCTCCTATTGGCTTGTTTAAAATTGTTTTACTTTAATTTCTTACTTTTCTTCTGTTTAAAATTAAAAAAAAAAAAGGAAGGCTTGAAGACGGGTGCTTAACACTCATTTGACTTCTCCAATAAACACATACTCTAAGAAGAAGGAGTGGTGTACTCTGTGAGTGCAGCTTCTAGACAAGTTCCCAGCATCCTTCTGTGGGATGCAGTCACCAACCTGGTCTACACAGAACACCTGGCAATGGCCATAGAGTTTGATATGGGCAACTCAGGGTGGTTTTAGAGAGTGAGACTAGCCTAGAGAGGCAAAGGCAGGATTGATAGGCCTGGTAATCTTTCTGATCTCTTCAAATTATAAAACCACAAAAGGAGAATTTTTCAAACAGAGGAATCCAAGTAATCTCCTACTCCTACTTATATCTCATAATGAGGTAGAGATCTGTAGAGTCTAAATATCAAACAACAGTGAAATGAAAATATTTGTGGTGGGCTACCAATGCTATTACTAAAGTTGTACCCTAATTTTGGAGTCATTACAAGTCCAAATTTGTGATGTCTATGGCATGCGGATGAGATACTGTTAAATCTGAGTGGCAAATTTTATGAGAGAATTAGTGAGGTTTAAGTCCAGGGTCTGACTTTTCTTCTGAGATGGAATAATGATTAGACTGTTTTTTCTTGAGAGCAGCATAGCTCCTACAGAGGAAGAAGTTCCTTTCTGCTGCATTAACATAATCTTTTACAGTAGCGTGAAGAATTGCTTCCAAATTCAGCCTTGGTGATTTACACTATGTGACAACTATTCAAATGACTTAAATGATTTTCTATATGGATCACAATGACACTCTTCTTATATTTATGCAAGGGAGCCACCTCTCATCAAAACAGGACCTGACAGCTACAAATTCTTCCATTTGTTCCCCCAACCATACCATACAGCTGCATATACTTAAATGCAACAATCTACACCAAGACTTTTGCAAAATTCAAGATCCTGACATAAAATAGGGTTTAGTGGAAAATAATCCA
>RJWM01002992.1:67300-119360 GCA_004363535.1 Dasyprocta punctata | reverse complement strand
ATTTGTTTCTAGGTACTTGACCTCGGTCTAAAATCTGATTTTATCACTTAACATAACTAGTAGCTTTTGTGATTACCTTTAATTAAGTTGAATTGGTGCCTGAACATGAAAATATCCTTATTTCTTGGTCAAAGTTTCTACTTTGTTGATCGTGGCAATTCAGTCAACTCATTTTGCCTTTTGTAAACAAATGTGGTATTTCTGTCTCCATATTTTTCCCAAGGAAAATGTCAATTAAAAATATGTGTTAGTGAGCATTTTGATAATAGTATACATTTTTTAAAAACAGAAGTTATTCATTTTTCAATTAGCAAGAAGCTCATTTACCTTATGCTTAGCAAGAAGCTCAACTGCCTTTCACATTTAAGAGACCAGCATGCTAAACCAGGCGTGGTGGTCACACCCGTCATCCCAGCATCCTAGGAGACCAAGGCAGCCTGGCAACATCGCGACTTAGAGAGACTGTGTCTCAAAATTTAAGAATAAATCACTCAGTGCAAAAACCTGGGGTTTAATCCCCAGTACTTGGGGGAATAACTTCCAGCATACTATCTTTATTACTAAAAGCCTCTCTCTACATCTGTACACTACTGTGACAAAGCTATATAGTTTGTAATTGTTTAAATGTGGTATTCCTGGTCATCCCTCTTAGGGCCTTGGTCAAAGACCAAATATTCTCTCGTTATGGTTTATATGAAGAAACTGGTTCCATTATATTACTTAAGTTCCCAATTTGAGTAACAGGATTAGCAGCATAGCAGCTCATGAAGAAGAAAAGAGGGAGCACGTGATGCTAGGAAAGGAAAGGTAGGCGTGTGTGTGCACACACACACACACATGCACACGAGTATTGAGATACATGAAAGGTCTTTCTCTAATGTTTTTCAATTTTGGGATCCTTGCCCTTTTTCCTACAGAGAGGATAAATTGGCTTTTCTAAATGCTGAACCTTTTTCCAAAGATAGTAGAATTGTATTTTCAGAAAAATAAGAGCCCTTTTGTGCTCCAGAACCTAATGGAGAAGGGGGTGAGGTCTAGGGGCTTAGTGTGAGATTTAGCTACTGTCTGGAGCAATGCACAATTAAATAAACTCCTGTGAGTGTTGCTGTGTACCCTCTGTGACCAGGTCGGGAGAAGTCTCATGCTCACCAGGGACCATGAGCCCATCCAAAGATGTTCAGCATCATCGCTCATTAATAAATAGTGTCCTACACTTGCAAAGATTTGTCACCTGTGCATCTCTTTGTCTTCAGTGATTTTTGCACTTTTTTTTTCAAGTACTGGGAATGGAACTCACAACCTTGTTCCTGCCAGGCAGGCGCTTAGGCCACTGAACCAAACTCCCAGCCCTTGTCTTAAGTGATTTTTATGCACCACATATCTCACAGTGTCTTTATAACAATCCTGAGGTAGGTACCATTATTATTGTCATATTTCTGGTGAGAAAACTGAGGTTTTAAAAGGTGAAATACTTGTTTTCAATGACTCAGTCATAGTACCTGAGTGGGACATTGAATCCAAGCAATCTACCACCAGTACTTTTTTGCTATTGATAAAATTTTAAATTAATTATGTAAGCTAAGATAATCCACTTGAACCATTCCACAACTATACATACAATACAAATAATATCCAAACTAAATAACTGCAACCTTTATCCATTACAAAAGCAATAATCTTTTTTCTCTCCAATGGATTTAATCTGGATTGGGGATATATTTAATTCAAGAAAATCTGAGGGTTTATAGTTGATTGAATGTGGTCTTCCTGATCATCCTCTTAGGGCCTTAGTCAAAAGCAAAATATTCTCTCATTATGGCTTATATGAAAACACTGGGTTCAATTATATTAGTTAAATTCTAGGACGTTTTTCTGTCTACAGAGGTTCTCAGAGCCATGGTTTTATTTATTTTTGCATAATATACAGTACTGCCATGTCCAAAAGAGACAGGGATCCTCAGCCACAGTAATGCCAAAGAGACAGTGGGATCAGCAGTATATGATAGGTGGGGCCCAGTTGTGGATTTCAGAACCTTCCTGACCTTTGTAACGTGTGGCATAAGCACAGTGCCCAGGCCTACGAGCGTCTCAAGGGCCCACAAAACAGTTTGATGCCTGAAAAAGAAACAAATTACTGGTTCAACAAAGAAAGAAAAATAAAAATTAAGAAATACTGTATTAAAATGTCTATTTAGGACCTTGTCTTAAGGCACATGGTCAATTGCAGTTAAGCTTTCATTAGGTTATATGGAAATGATATTTTTCATGGGAAATGGTTGTCTTTTAGTATGCTAGATACGATGGGAAGCAGAGCTGACAAGAGAAGAAGTCCAGGTGGTGATCCCCTAAGCCAGCTCTGAGATGCCAGGCTGGGCTACTCTCTGTGGCTTCTCCAGCCCAGGTCATGAACACGTCTTTCTTCTCCACAGCCCGGCCTCTAAGTACACAGCGTGTACATACACTGACTTCTCGTTTACCGGCTCTCAGCACCCAGAAACTTTCTCCTGCTCTCATCCCCTCTCCTTTCCTATCCAAAGGAAAACCTATGTGGTGATGCTGACTGCATCTTAGGAGGGACCAAGAGGCTGCAAATTCAAATTTATGTCAACCAAATACAAAGGGAGAACAAAATTAGAGGCAGATAAAAGATAACCTATTTAAAATTACACTTTTCCCTGTGTTTGCTGAAGAGAAAGATTTGTGCTGGTATTATTTGGACAATTGAATGCAGATGTCTGGTGCTCTGGGTGAATGATTTGGGGATGACAGTGTGCATTGTTGCCCCCTGACTGACATGTTCTGAAATTTCGTTGTACTTCCTTCTTCTTCTCCTCCTCCTCCTCCTCCTCCTCCTCCTCCTCCTTCTACTTCTTCTCCATCATTATCTCCTTCTTCTTCTTCTTCTTCCCCATCATTATCTTCTTCTTCTTCTCCTTCTTCTCCTTCTTCTTCTTCTTCTTCTTCTTCTTCTTCTTCTTCTTCTTCTTCTTCTTCTTCTTCTTCTTCTTCTTCTTCTTCCTCTTCTTCCTCTTCTTCTTCTTCTTCTTCTTCCTCTTCCTCCTCCTCTTCTTCCTCTTCCTCTTCTTCCTCTTCCTCTTCTTCTTTTTTCTTTTCTTTCTTTTTATTCTTGAAATAAAATGGATTTAGGAAAAAACAAAATAAATAAATAAATAAAATAAAATTACACTGAGTGAACTAAATTCATGAAGCGCTCAGGAAAATAAATTACAAGATAACATTGTTTATACTTCCACTGATATAAAATCTATTTAAAAGTGTCTTTGCAATTAGTTCTGTATTTGTTAATATTGAAGAATGCTCACAATATATTTAGTAAAAAAGATTGCAAACCAATATGGGCATATAATTCTATTTTTGTTTTAAACATATGAATGCACATTTGTTCAAGAAATTAGGAAATTCTGGAAAAATGAAAACTGTTCATCGCTGACATTTTTCACTGATGGTAGGATTATAAGTAGATTATTTTCTGATTTTTCTATAAGAAACAAATTATCATAAATTTTAAATTTATGAAAAACAACCATGTCCTAGTCCCCAGGAAACAGTTTATTATGTGATACAGGGAATGGGATTTGTTTATTTCAGAGGAAAATGAGTAATAGTATTTAATGTCAGTTAACAAGTTTTTAAAGAGAATTTCACTAAGCATAGGAAAACTCTGGATCCATTTCCTGGCTCAGCCATGGACCATCTGCACATCTTGGGCAAAACACTCAGAGACACAGTTTACTTATCTAAAAAATAAGGATGTAAAAAGTAATAAACCTTAAAAATTTTTTCCCCAAAACTACTCTCTCTCTCTCTCTCTCTCTCTCTCTCTCTCTCTCTTTTGTCTCTATTTGAGATAGGTTTTTCTCCATATGTGTACCCTAGGCTGGCCTTGAACTTGTGATCCTCCTGCCTCAGCCTCCCAAATACTGGCATTACCCCAGGCATGCACCACCATTACTAGCTCCCAAAACTAACATGATGTGATTTCATATTCCACATTCTATAATTACCAGTAAAGTGGACAAATCTCTTCTCCTTTCCAGGTATATACTGAAACGCATTAATTTATTTTTCTGCTCATGTATCCATGCATGTATTCATTTGTTCAAATAACATATATTGGCAAGCTGTTGTATCTTTGGAACTTACTGAAACATGTCTTATCATTTTTAATAAAATGTTCTCTAGGTTGATCTCCCAGGGAATAATAATTCATGAGTTTTTGTAGCTTTCATACTTTGAAATAAGTTTAGGTATATTAAAAATCATTAATATTTTCTGTCCTTTACTATCCTAAATGTGTTACCCCATTGCTTTATGATGTAAAAGAAATTTGTTACAAATATGATTTTATTTTCAACTAAACTGTTTCAGAACAATTCAAAGATACTGAAAAGCCACTCAAACAGTGAGGATTTATAATGCCAGGATTCAGGAGAAAACGAATCCCAGCGAGCTATGTCTGATACATGCTATTGGTTTTAGGTTTGAAGCATATGTGTATTTGAGAACAATGACTGAAAAATGAGAATTTGAGCAAAATTTTTGATACATTCAAGAGGTTGGTGGAAAACTCGAAGTTCAGAGCTCTCCAGGAAGGAGAGGATCAGTTAAACATCCTCATCTTTCAATTGGTCCTAAAATAGGGTAAACTGAAAATAGAACAATCCTCTTGCTATGATGATTCAGACCAGTTCTGAATTATAACAATCTTTAACTGATAGTATATTTCTGAGTTTCTTGGTTCTAACATATGCCATTGTTTTATAGCTTCCATTGTTTTTTCATTTCTTCTATACAATTTTGTTACATTAATTTTCATCTGTTTTAAAATTTTTCTGATGCACATTAATTATTCACTGGCTCATTTATTTAGTTCATTTTGCTGCAATAGTATATTTATTTTGTATTGTTTATATATTAACAAAATCAGATGTTTTATACTTTTAAGAGGTTGTTCTCTTGGGGTTTTCTAGGCTGTGAGATCCTTTCACCCTGAGCACTCCCTCCTCAATATTATGACAGCATGATAGCTAGCTAGCTAGCTAGATAGATAGACAGACAGATAGATATCTGTCTTTGTATAGTCACATCCACGTTCAGTGATCTGTCTCCTGTGGAGTTCTATCTCACCTGCCAGTGTTTAGTCCTTTTCCCTTAGAGTCCTACCCCTTGATTCTCTTCATAAGATTACTTGATGTGGGACTAAGTCTTCCCATTACCTTCTGATTTCTTTAGGGTTCCTTACTATATAGCTGAGATCTTTTAATTTTACTCACCCATAAGTTAGAACTTGAAGCTCTCTCCTTTTCATTGTTTTCTTTCAATGCTTACTTGCCATGCCTTCCGCTCCAGGTGAGATCCTTTCTGTCTGACTAGAGTTGGCTGTTTCTGTGTGGCAGTGTTCACAATACCATCAAAGCTCTTGTTCTTTCATCTCCACTGCCCCTGCTTGGGTGCCAACCCTATACATGGCCTGTGTGAGTCCTACTGTATTCTGTGGTTTGTGTGGGGTAAAAGTCACTGGTGTTTTGAGACTGATTGTGATGCTTTTTCCGTTGGTTTTTTAGAGGATGTGCAGAGTGAACTTCTACTCTCCTAGTTGTTCAGTATGTTTTTAGGAAAGCATTTAGGGAAATTCGAAAAGCTGTATCATGATCTTGTTCTGACCTAAAGCCAAGATGGGCTTTTTTTTTTTTTTTTTTTTTTTTTTTTGCGGCACCGGGGATCGAACTCACAGCCTTGCGCCTGCCAGGGCAGGCGCTTAAGCCACTGAGCCAAACTCCCAGCCCTGGTTTTTTGAGGCAGGGTCGCACTATGTAGCTCAGGTCGGCCTTGCGCCGCGTTGTAGCCCAAGCCGGCCTCGAACTCACAATGCTCCGCCTACCTCAGCCTCCCGAGTGCTGGGATTAAAGGCGTGCGCCACCACGCCCGGCGGATGGTCTTATTTTTAAAGCATGGATCCGTTAATCAAGGCAACATGGTAAGGGATTCTGCATCATTCCATTGCCCTGACTGGCTTCTAAGATAGTACTTAACTTTTAACATAGTTTTTGTTCAACTTAGTTAAGTACTTATTAACTTCCCTGAATTATTCTTTTGTAATATATTCAACCTTATCTCAGAGTTGCTCATGTTCTGATACTGCTTTCATTTTCTTCAGCCCTTTTCAAATTTCAGTTTCCTTCATTAGCTAGACTCTGTTAAAGTACACACATTTACTTTCTTCAATAAAACCATTTCCCTTAAATTCAGGCTTCATTTTAGAACTGTCGTAACACTAAAATTATAATATTTTCTTCCTTGGCCTGTTTCAAACTGTCCTTTATACTTCACGAGCCTCAGAATGTTTCCTTTAATGTTCCAAGGACTTGCTAAATTGAAAATGGTTTCCTCAAATTACTGTTACATTAACTTTGTAGGATTTGCTTTCAAATGAAAATTGGCATATTCAAGCTTATTACCTTCACACTGTTAGATCTAAAATATTTTTCTGATGAATAAAGTAAAATTACATTTCTCTGAAATTTTTTAGAGTCCTCTCTTCACCTTAGGTATAGAATGCCCCTCTCTGCTCTAACGAAAAGAAATTAAAAGGAAAGCGGGGTGGAAGAGGGGAGAGTGTTCTCTAGTCTCTACTTTCTACCATATGGCTTTATCCCTAACTCTCCTTGGTTGAATTCAATCGACAGTCCAACATTCTGTGACTACTTCCTATGTGCTAAGTCTCATGTTGAGTAGAAAACATAAATAATCAACCTTTTGGGGGACATTAAAATTAGACATAGGTTTTATAATTCTGACTGTACTATTTAGCAGAAGATGGTACCAGTCATTTAATTGCTTTGAGTTTCAATTTCCATTTTTGAGTTCAAAAATTTCTATATGATAAAGCTGTTATAAAAATTTTATATAGAGAGAAATGTTTATTATATATACTTCATATGTATGTATAGATGTGTGTGTATGTAGTAGTTATACGCAGTAAGTACTCTGTATCTGTGGGTTTCATGTCTGTAGATTCCTGACCATGGATCAAAAATATTCCACAATATTTTCATTTGTACTGAACATGTACAGATATTTTTCTTGTCATGGTTCCCTAAACAATGTAGTGTAACAGCTCCTTACATTACATTTACATTATATTCAGTATTATAAGTAATCTAGAAATTTAAAGTACATGGGAGAATGTGCAAAGGCTTTTTGCAACTATTCCATCATTCTAGATAAGAAACTTAAGCATTTCCATATTTTGGCATCTGGAAGAACCTAGAACCAAAACCCAAAGAGTATTGAGGGACAGCTATATATACATATATGCATATATTATATATATTTAATTTTTACAATAACTATATAATGTAGGTATAATACATAAGTATAAATTTATTTATACTTTATATATGTATGTGTGTGTAGCAGGCATTCAGTAAATGTTTGTTCTTTTGGGATAATATACTTGTAATTTGTCAATAGTTCTTCCTCTTTTTTCCTCCAGTCACACAAAATGTCTATTATATGGCCTATTGATTTTCTTAATAAAATGAATTTAAAGTTATTGTACCTTAAGAATGTTTTAAGACATTCTCTATTTCAAATTGTCTGACTTGAAAAATATATTGAGACAACAAGCATGGTTCTAAAGTCACAAACTCCTGAGAGGTTTGGGGTGTTTTTTTTTTAATTTTAAAGATAGTAAAATCCAACAAAACATAACAGAACAAAGTCAATCAAAACAAAGCAGTAGAACTGGTACAGAACTTCAAAGAAAGATACTAGGAAAACAATAGCTACTATAGTATGTCTTGTTATTTTCAGAATAGTTGACCATTCCATCAGGTATAATAAAACCAAACCAAAAACAAAACATAATAAAACCAATAAAAACAGGATATGAAATGATGAAAGAAAAAAGAAACAAAAACTAATCAACATAAAGCAAAACAATGAGAACAATATTGGGCCTCGAAGACAAGACAGAGGAAAATCCCCCATATTTGCCACATTACACACCGTCATCTTCCCAAGAGATGCTCAGACTGCCAGCACCAGGCCTGAAAAATCAACCAAATAATATAAGCATCCAGCTGCTGTATGTACCCTAGTTGCTATCAAGTTAGCCAATCCTCTGAACCAGCAGGTTGCTTATGGGGGGTGGGGAATATGTCCTTGATTCTTAGCCCACGCACTGGTAGGCACATCTTTCTCTCCCTGGAGTCCATGCTGGTCACACAGTCACCAGGAAGGCAAGCTAGTTTGCTTCTGGTTGGTGCCTCACTGCCCAATATGGTGGGTTCTCGAGAGGCACATCTTCCTCTCCCTGGAGTCCACACCAGTCACACAGTCACCAGGAAGGCATGCTCTCCATCTTACTTTCTATTGTCTCATCACCAAGAGCACTTCTCTGTCCCACAGCTAGGGAGAGGTTCTTGGCTTCCCCAGCCAGTCTTCAGGGAGTTTTTGAACCTTCTGAAATTGTACTTGGATAAAATTTGTCAGTGACTTATGCACTTTTGGGAGGAAGCAGTTAATCGCGATTACCAGATCTTTAACAGGATTGAGAAGAAAAAGAAGTCAAGAATCATGAGGTTGTTATAAAATCACAGCTGTGACTCTGTGGATGGTATACTTTCAGAGATCAAAAACTGTCTATGTAAGTTTCTTTTCACAATGCTTGTCACAGGTCCAAAAAGAGTCAAGAACTTTTCTTTAGTGATGGTAATAATGACATTATACCATCTCCTCTACTAATGACATTATATCTCCTCTACTTGGAGAATGAGGTATAAAGCTAAAACTGAAAAATAAAAAGGAAAAGACTAGAAAGAAGCAGACCAACTGCCAAGTATAGTAAAAGAGCAGAAAGTAAAGAAAAAGAAAAAGACCAAAAAGAGAGGAAACAAAGGAGGCAGAAAAAATAGATTGGAAAAGAAATAAAAATTCAAAGCAGAATGGGGTGGAGAAAGGAAGAGAAAGTGTTGGGGTTGTTGGACTGTGATGGTTTGTTCCCTCTGTCCTGTCCTCTTCCTCCAATAATGTCTTCAAGGAAAAAAGTTTTACAAACTAAATGAAGACTTATGAAATTCTAATTTTAGCTTACTTTGATTGTCATGCCTTTGAGAAGTCACTGTTTTGCCACCTAAGTTTCCTTTATCTGCAGTCTTTCGATAGTTTATGTTAGCAAAGTAGAAGAAGGTTCTCGTCTCCATATGGACTGTATTCCAAAAATTCATTTTAAAGCAATCTGGTTCAAATAATGCAGATGCCATCAACTGTTCATAAAAACACACTCAAGCTATAATGGAAGAAAAAGGAACTAACCTTTCAGTCAGAAGCTCTTAGCTTGGTAATTCAGAGCATAGTATTTCTTCTCATTTCCTCTCTCACTCCCTAGAAAGATTTTTACCCAGCCACGTTTATAAATTGGGGGATATGTCTATATTTCAAAGATAAAAGGCAACAATGCCATAAATGGTCATTTGTACATACTACTTAAAGTCTACTTAAAACTACTTAAAGTCCCTCACTTCTTTCCTGCCCTTCTGTGTGTTCTTCTCACCCCTAGGACCACTCCACACTTCATGTCGAGAACTACAATTGCAGTCTTCTCATGGAAAAGCAACTTTGGTTCTTCTGAACTCTGAATGTTTCTTTCTCTTTTGTTTGTGTATAGTGCTTCGCCTTCCATCTAGATCTTTCAATCGTTGACTATACAATGTGTTACTTCCTTGTCTGACTTCTACCATCAAACCCTAACCCTTGCCATTTTCCTAGTCAGGTATTTTCATGACAAAATCTGATGTATAAGGATACATGTAGTGTTGTCTTGATTGATAGGTATATTAAATAATTGATGTAAACAGGGAATATTATCCTGCCTCTCTTCATACGAGACCAGACTGCTCTTCATAGTAAAAAGTAAGAAGATGTATGTAGATAGATATTTAGGCAGAAAAATAAGATAGTCCATCTGTCTGCTACCCAGGATCTATTTGGCAAAAGAGAAGTCAAGTCTAGCTCAAATTAGAAATTAGATTTGATTTTAAATTGGTTCCAAAGGATAAGCATATACATACAACTTATTCTTAGGTACAAAAATGGAACAAGAGGGCATGTGTCCAAGTATTTGTCCAAAATAGCTGCAAGAAGTATATCAGAAAAACTAGCTCCCAGGACTAATGTTAAGAGATGACATAATTGCTGTGTACGAGATAGTACTAATCAGCAGAGATAATTAATATTGAAAGAAAAATAATAAGCTGTAATAAAAAATCAACTTTGACAGAATTTAAACAACTATTAAAACTAGTAAAGCATAATGGGCAGTAACTTCCATTTTTGTAATATAATTGATACTATACAGACATATAGTATCAATGGAAGAGTCTGAATTTTTTGTAAGTAGATTGCTATTCAAGAAGACTTAGAATTATAGCT
The DNA here is from genome assembly GCA_004363535.1 of Dasyprocta punctata. Classification (NCBI taxonomy): domain Eukaryota; kingdom Metazoa; phylum Chordata; class Mammalia; order Rodentia; family Dasyproctidae; genus Dasyprocta; species Dasyprocta punctata. The sequence continues at coordinate 108,905 of RJWM01002992.1, read as the reverse complement.
CTATTGACACATATTCATCTTTACTAAAGACAGCCTCAAATCCATAGTAAATTCTCAGAAATAAGACCTTCTATTTTTGGAGTGTTATCCCAATCAACAGACCCATGAGGCTTCAATAACTGATAAAGAACTTAGAAATCACTTAGTATAACTTGTTTAGTTTAGAGATAATTGCACCTTGGATAAAAAAACCACACATATATCAGTATAAACATCTTTATAATGTGTATCTGTATATTTGTTAATTAATATTTGCTGCTAGGGAACTAAAAATGTGATAATGAATTGAAATATTTATTGAAATGGCATTGGCTTTTAAAATTTTTTGTCAAATTCCTTATCATTATAACTGTTGTTAAAAATAACTCCATATACTAAGTATTCATAATGTCCTGGGTCCTTTGCAAATACCTTCCCACTTAACCAACACAACCACTTTAAAGATTGACATTATTAATTCCCTTTCACAGTTGACAACCATGAGACAAGAAACCAGCTTATGAATAACAGATGCAGAATTTAAAGAAATTTTGTCATAGAACAAGAAGCCAATTCCCCCTTCCTGTGAGCTGGCAAAAGCCATGCTGGGCCTGGGAGGAGAAACAAGGCAATTCACACTTCTCGTGAGATGGTGGAAGCCATGCTGGGCCTGGGAGGAGTAACAAGAAGACTAAGAAGCCAAGGAGCCCTTCCTGTGAGCCAACCAGCACACGGGTTGGGAGACAAGAACACCCCCCACACCCTGCCACACCCCATAAGCAACTGGCTGAGTCAAAGGACAGGCAGACTTGATAGCATCTGAGGTACCAAAACAATTTAATGCTTGCATTGTTTGTTTGACTTTGCAGGCCTAAGTTCAGTAGTCTGAGCATCTATTAAGAGGATAACAATATGCAATATAGCAAATATGGAGGATTTCCTTCTGTCTTGTTTTTAAAACACAATATTGTTCTCACTGTTTTGTTTTGTTCCATTTTATTGCTTTGTTGTATTTAATGTTCTGTTTTGACTGGTTTTATTCTGTTCTATTTTGTTTGATTTTATTATGACTGATGACATGGGCAGCAATTTTGAAGATAACAAGAGGCATTAGGTAGCCACTATTGATTTCCTATTATCCTGTTTTGAAACCCTGTATCACTTTCATTGCTTTGTTTTGATTGGCTTTATTCTGTTTTGTCTTGTTTAGTTTTATTCTCTTTAAAATATGCTTCCATTCTTTTGTTTTGATTTGTTTTATTCTGCTTTGTTTTGTTTGATTTTATTATGTCTGATGGTACGGACAGCTATTTTGAAGAAAACAAGTAACATTATGTTAGCCATTGTGGATTTCCTATTATCTTGTTTTGAAATCCTGTATCACTTTCATTGTTCTGTTCTGATTAGCTTTATTTTTGTTTTGTTTTGTTCGATTTTATTCTTTTAAAAAATACATTTTGTCTAATAATTGGTACTCTATCAGATATATGATAATGAAAATTCTAAAATATATCACAAATATAGGTAAACATGAACACTTCCCATACTTTTATTATATGTATTGTTTCTTATATCCTTAAACTATGTTTACACATGCAGATTTTATTGAGGTTTTCTCTAAAGCAGAAATAGTCACATGCTATATTTCAAAATTCTCTAATTAAATATGAAAAATTCAAAAACCATGGTAATTGTACAAATCACCATTTATTAGCATGGTGAAATGATTATGAACTCATTTGTGGAGAGATAACAAGATCAATAGTTTTCACTAGACCTATCTTTTTAAATTTTTCATGTGAAGTATTGATGTCAATGGATTGACCATACATGAAGAAATTACTTTAGGTAAAGAGAGGTAATTAAAAGTTATATCACCTATTAACGTTAGATATTTTAAAAGGAGCTTGAATTTCCCAAAGGTTGCAAAACAGCTTGCCTCCTTCTTTGGCTTTTGTCATATGCTGGGTGCCCCAGAAAATATACTCTAGAATGGATATTAGCAAGTAGAAAATTTATTAGGATGTGCTCTTGAGACCACCTGTTAAAGGGAAGAGAAGAAAGCAGAATAGGACTGAGGGAAAGATCAGACTGTGATTTAGCCTCAACAGAGGCTTAGGTCAATCCCTTATAAAACTCCTAAGTTGTAATGGGACTCAAGAGTATGTATCACAATTTGGGAGACAGAAGCTGAGTAACTGGATTTTTATGCTTATGTATTGACCAGTCACTGGTTGTGGATTCTCTGAGAAGAGTATATATTGGGAGCTGAGGCATTGTCTGCACCTGAGACAGCACCTTGAGAGAGCAGGAGGTCCTTTTTTTCCAGAGATTGCTCTGATTAGCAGTTCAGACTAGATAAAACACTGAGAATACCTTTAATTGAGTTTACCTGGGCTAGAGTTTATAGAACTTGATTTCCTTGACTATCAAACTATATGTAAATTTGTGAAAGCACTATTTAAAAAATAATAACGCCTCTCATGCTTATTCTCTAAAGAGTATTGTTAAGACTAACAAATTTCTAAAATCATGTCATATCAAGGTGGCACTTCACAGACTGAGCAGGTTTTTCTTTTTCCTCACCTGAAAATCATTGAGAGGAGGAAAACAAGAAGTAGTCTGGGCACACTAATATCTTTAATATGCCCCTTGGATGTTTCTATTCGTGTATCCTTTGGTGCCATTCCACTTTCCTTGGCCAACGTCTCCACCCCTCTCTGTCAGAACCAAACTGTGATTTTCCCTAGACTGTTCTGCCTTTGTCCTCTTTTTTTCATCCTCCCTTTTTTCTCCTCTTCCTTCTTCTCTGAAGCAGTAAAATATTCTGCTCCTAGTTGCATACCAAATAGTTTAGTTCTCATTTCTGAAGTCTTAGTTTGTATGAGACATATAAAGCGCTAAGAGTTTTCTTTCTACTTAAACTCCTATCAAACTGCTTATTTCTTTTTAAAGAAAGACATTTTTCACTTTTAGAGAAATTCTAATTCCATCTATATAGAAATATGTTCTCTACATTCACAAAAAAATGAATAAATTCATGAACAGGTAAGTAAAAATGGTGAATGCAAACTGTTGATAAGATAAGTTGCACAGCAGACCGGAAACCACTGAATATTTTCTATCTTGAAGACCCAAGAGCCACTTCTCTTCAGAGACTCAGAAGATGCACAAACTAAAAATCAGTTCCTGGGCCCAGGAAAACTACGACGTGGGTTAGTGAAGAACTCTGGGCAAGAGTATGTATGCTCTGTCAGGCAAAGGGAAGAGAAGGCTGGAGTATATGGAGTATAGAGAGAACTGCATTCCGCCACTGATATAGGAAAACAAAACTCCCAACCTACTACATGTCTGGCATGAGTTCATGTTCTCTAAAATCAAAGAATGAATATTAGGAACAACAGAGGTTAAGAACAGAATATATTTATTGAGAGAAAAAAAGCTTCTGTCTGAGAGGGAGAGACAGAAGTGGTCCCGAGTGGATTGCCAAAGACTGTCTTTTCTAGACTTTTCTAGAGTAAAACCACAAAGTGAGTAAAACCACAGTGAGAAAGGTGGGGAAAACATGGGAACTTGCTAGGTGGGCATGGAGCAGGACAAAACTGTGGTCAACCAATAAGATTAATTGCACAAGAAAAATTGATTAAATAGGGAATGAATGGGGAAGCCAGTCTTTTAGCAAGCAGGCATGTTTAGAGAGCAGTGACTCTTCCTGTAGGGGATTGGGATGGTGACTCCTGGCTTCCTCAGGGTGATAGAGACCTAGTTAGAATATCAATTCCTGATGCTTGTCCTTAGGAAGTATGTGGGTACATTTGACTTATCTTTTGTCTTGAGGTCTGGCCTACAGCAGAGGAGTCTGTCTCCCTCACAGTTACAAGGTATCTGGCCTTCTATACAGGCTCCTTTGAGGACCCAGTCCTGTCTGACTGCCTATAATATTTCTGTCTAACTCAGTTGCCTATAACACCATGTGGAGCAACCTAAGGCTGCTTCCACAGTAAAAACAAAACCATATAAAAACAACAAAAAACATAAAACAAACAAATAATGGTTTGAACATATTGATGGAGAAAGTGATCAATTGCAAGTAGACTCGTGGCCGCCGGGGGACGGGGGGAGACCAGGAACACCATGTTCACACGAAATGACAATTTCCCAACTGAAAACCACAATCCAAACTATTCCACAGTTGGGCTTGCAAAAGTCTTGGTGAGGGTTTCCAATTTTAAGTGCTCCCATGTCTTTCAGTACCAAAAATCCCCCAAGATAACAGTGTGAATTTAAGCCTGGCATAGACAACTTTGACTTAGCATATACCAATGCGTAGAAAGGTGCAGACCTCAGCTTAAAGAATAGCCTATTTGGGCTGGAGCCAGAAGGGATAGTCTGACTAAAATAGTGTTTTACAATCCTCCTTCTATGGGAAAATTCCAGTATTAGAAGTCCTTGAAAGAAATGTCCCAATTTTACATATTTCATAAAGAAAAAAACCTTGGTCTATTTTTTGTTAGTTTTGCTTTCACATCTATTATGTTCTATGTTGACATAATTAGTGTTCCTCACTAACGATTTTGTCAACTGTTAATTTTATTCACTTAAATTCTTTAGTTGGATTTTTCTCCCTCTCTCTCTTCTCCTTCCTATTTATGCCCTTCTCTTATTTTTCTCTTTCTGTCTCTTCTCAGTTTCTTTCTTGTCTCTCCTCACATTGTCTCCCTTCTTTCCTTTTGAAATGTATTTTGTACTTTACTATCATTAATTACTATCATAAGTGCCTAACTTTTTAGCCTATTAAATATGAATCCTCTCTTTCCTTGGTAAGTGGAGTTGGAGAGATAATTTTAATAAGCTTTGTTATGTGTTTATATATGGTTTGTTTTTTAGTTGTGAGTGTTACTGGTAGTTATTTTCTCCCTTCAGAGTAATCTGAAAGCATTGAGTGGGTGCTTGTATGCTGAGAAATACAGCCTAGAGCACATCAAAAAATATATATATCTTTCCATAATAACTGAAGTTGTACCCATTCCAACAGATATGCAAATCTCAATATAGAAACACAAGAAACATGGCAAGCATGACAAAACAAGGCAAAACAAGGCAAAAAGATACCTCAAAAGACACCTCCAAAATTAAGGAGTTAATAACTCTCCAATAACTTAATCCAAATGTATCAGTGTGAGTGACATATCAAGAGAATTTAAAAAAACAATTGCACATATGATCAATGAATTCAAAGAAGATAGAAATAAACAGCTGAGCCGGGCGTGCTGGCACATGCCTTTAATCCCGGCACTCGGGAGGCTGAGGTAGGAGGAGCGTTGTGAGTTCGAGGCTGGCTTGGGCTACAATACGAGCAAGGCCGGCCTGAGCTACATAGTGCGACCCTGCCTCAAAAAACTAGGGCTGGGAGTTTGGCTCAGCTGCTTAAGCGCCTGTCTGGCAGGTGTGAGGTTGTGAGTTTGATCCCTACTGCTGCCAAAAAGAAAGAAAGAAAGAAAGAAAGAAAGAAAGAAAGAAAGAAAGAAAGAGCTGAATGAATTAAGGAAGACAATGCAGGGTATGAAAAAGTTCTTCAATAAAGAGACAGATTCTGAAAAAAAAAACATAAATCTTGAAAATGAAAACTCAGTAAGTCAACTAAAATCACACCTGAAAGTCTCAACCGGAGACTAGATTAAGCAGGAAAATAAAATCGAGGATTGAAAATAAGGTGGGTGAATCTGCAAAGAGATATATAAGAACTCTGTGGTGGCATTAAAAGATCAAACTTAAGACTCATAGATTTTGTTAAAGGAGTAGGGATATAGGTTAAGTGCATAGAAAATGTATTCAGGGAAATAATAACTGAAAATTTCCCAAATCTGAGGAGTAGGCTGTATATTGATACTGATAGGATTTAGAACCTGTTTTGGTTTGTGTCTGAATGTTTCCCCAAAGCCTCATGCAGTCATGGGAGCAGACTTCCATAGTTTGTGTACGATTCATATTCCAATGCTGGGAATGTGGGTGTGGCTGCTACCCACCCTAGGGTGAGTAGCCTGCATACAGTATAAGGGACATAAAGAGTCCTCTCGCACTCCTCTATTTTTGGCTCTTGTTGCTTTTGCTGTTTTCTGCCACTATGAACAGTTGTCCTCTACCATGAGCCACACTATCTTGGAGCCAACTGAGTATGGACTGACGCCTCCATGAATTGTGAGGTAAATAAACCTTCCCTTTCTTCATTTTGGGTGATGGGTATTTTGTCTCATCAATAAAAGAAAAGTATTCAACAGAATTTGTTACCAGAGAACTGGAGTCATGGCTGTGACCATGTAGTTCAAGAGCCTTTGGGAATGGCTGAGAAGAGTTTGGAAAGGTTCAGAGATGTCACCTGAAGGAATAGAGCTGGAACACCTTAGGCTATCCTGTATGGGAGATTCTGGTCAGAGTTCAAAAGATCAGAAGGCTAAGAGAAATCCTGCCATTAAAGACCAGGTTCAGGAGGTTTCTGCTGGGAAGAACTACACTGGTTATTGGAATCCAGACAATGTGTTATGTCTTGGAAGAAAGTTTGTCTGAATTTTACTTGTGTCCAGGTATTTTGCCTGAGACTGATTAAGAGCATTGGACTAACTAATCTGGCAGAAGAAATTTCAAGGCAGTCCAATGTTGAGGTGATGGCATGGCTATTGTTGGTGACTTTTAGCCAGATTTATATTGAGGATCAAGAGCAAAGAGCTTAGCAGGGTGATTTAAAATGTTGTGAGTTTGGCCAGAAAAAAGCTCCAGTAAAGCTGTATACTACAAAGGTAGAGCTGAGGAGATCACCATTGCTGAAAATGAACAGGACAATAGAAAAGGTGGCCTGCAGGCACCATGAGAAGCAACAAGTCATCACCCTTTGCCAGCCTCAAAACCACAAAAGTGAAAGGCTTTCCTTTGAGGAGAAAGCTGCAGAGCACCATGTTCCAGAATGGTGGCATCCACACTATGTTTCCGAAAGGTGGTGGTGGTCGCATCAGATTCCAAAATGGCAGTGACTGTACCGAGTTCTAGAACGGCAGTGACTGCACCAGCTTCCAGAATCGTGGCAGCGTAGAGAATACATTCCTCAGAATCAGGTTCAAAGTGCCCTGTGATCCAGGCACTTGGTCCCCACAGCCAAGAGAGAAGAAAACCTGGCTACTACTCCAGCTTGCAGCCAACCATGGCATCATCTACATGGCTCTGGTGTTAGGCACAGGCAGAATGCAAGAGTTCTGAAGTTAAAAAGGCTTCCACATAGATTGCAGAAGGCTGGGAGGCCAGGCAGTGTGCCCCTGAGAAGGTACTGTGTAAAGCCAAAGGTGCAGTGTGTGAAGCTGAAGGTGCAGTGGAGAACCCCGAAGTTTGGAAAAGCCAGGAATATGGGTCATCTAAGGAAAGCTGAAAGGATTGAGCAGAGCATGCCTAAGAGAGAGACCCTGGGATCTACAACACCAGAAGTGCTGGGGACGGGTAGAGTTATGCAAGCCCTTTGGAGCTCACAATTTACCATAGATTTTTTTCAGATGTTCCATATGGAACTACAGGATTTAATGTTTGCCCTGCTGGTTTTTGGACTTGCTTTGGTCCCATTCCTTTGTATTTCCCTGTTTGTACCTTTTGGAATGGTAATGTTTGTTTTGTGCTGTTGAATATTGAAAGTGTTTAACTCTTCATTTGTTCAGGGTCTTGCAGCTAAGAGTTTGCCTTATATCTTGGAGGAGTCTTGGGATTTGGACTTTGCAGCAATGCCGAAACTGTTAGGACTTTTGTAACTCTTATAGATGGACTAAAATGCCTTTTGCATGAAGGAATGTGCATGAGTCTTTGGCAGGGGGCAGTGGTTTGTATCTGGATGTCTCTCTGTCTTAGTTACTTTTCACTTATTGCTGAGACAGAATACCTGACGCCCAAAATGAGGGAAGGAAAGGTTTATTTCTTACAGTTCTTGGAGGTTTTAGTCCTTACTCAGCTGGCTGCAAGGCAGAGTGGCATGGCAGGGCAGCCATTCATGGCAGCCACCAAACAGAAAGTGAACTGGCAAGACAGAGAAAGAAAGACACACCTTCCTCCCACCTTTACACTGTATGTCAGTTCCATCCCTAGATGGGTGCAACACTTACATCACCAATCCCAGCGCCAGACAATAAAACAGTCAAAAATGCCAGACTCAGCCCCATCCATGATTACATGAGACTTTGGGGGACACAGGATCAAACCCATACACTCTCCAAAGCCTCATGCAGTCATGGGGGCAGGCTTCTAGAGTTTGTGATTGATTCATGGTCCAATGCTGGGATTATGGAAGTGAGTACTACACCCACCCTAGGGTGGTACAAAAAGGAAAGAGTCTTCTCTCGCATTTCTCTATTTTTGACTTTTTTTGCTTCTGCTGTTCTATGCTACCATGAACAGTTGCCCTATGCCATGAGCCACCCTGTTTTAGAGCCAACTGAGTATGGATAGATATCTTCACAGACTGTGAGTTAAATAAACCTTTCCTTCCTTCATTTTGGGTAATGGGTATTTTGTCTCAGCAATGAAAGAAAATTAGCCAACACAGAACCTGAAATAGACATGATGCAAAAAGAACCTATCCATGACATATTACATTTAAAATGTCAAAATCTCAGAATAAAGAAAGAATATTGAAAACTGCAAAAAAGAAATGCCAAAATGTGTATAATGGCAAACCTGTTAGAATAAAAGTAGATTTCTCAATAGAAACTCTGAAGTCCAAGAAAGCATGGAATGAAGTATTTCAAGTGATGAAAGAAAATAACTGCCAACCTAAACTATTGTATCCTGCAAAGTTATCCTTAAGAATCAAAGGAGAAACAAAGACTTTCCAAGGCAAGCCAAAAATACTTAATGGAATCATACATAAGGAGCAAGATAAACAAACAAATGACACATGAAAGAATAAACTTTATTAGAACAATAGATCAACAAATGAGAGCCAGGAATAAATCAAACATTAGAAAAACAAAAAAGACAGGGGTTAGTATTTACATTTCTATAATGTCCCTGAACGTAAATTTTTAATTCTCTAATTAAAGAGACAGCATGGTGAACTGATTAAAAAAATAAGACTTAAGTGTACATTATCTACAGGAAACACACCTTAAGGGCAAAGACGTACTCAGAATAATAGTAAAAGGACAGAAAAGTTATTCCATGCAAATGAAATTTGAAAGCAAATAGTAGTAACTACCCACATATCTGACAAAGCAGACCTCAAGCCAAAATTCATCATAAGAGACAAAGAAGATCACTATATATTGGTAAAAGTAATAATTCACCAGGAAGATATAATGATTGTAAATATATATGTACTGGACATTACTACATGCAATTTCATAAAATAAACACTACTTACCTTAAAGGGACATAAAACCCCAATTCAATAATAGTGAGTGACTTCAATACTTCACTTTCACCAAGTGAGACCAGAAATAAATATCAAGAGACTCCTCAAAAAGTATCAACAAAGAAACATTAGAGTCAAATATACCATACATTAAGTAGCCTTCACAAGATACACAGAATATTCTGCCCAATAGCAGCAAAATACATATTTTTTAGCAGCTCATGAATTTCTTGAAAATGGACCATGTTTTAGGACATAAAGCAAGTCTTAACAAATGCAAAATATAAAATAATTTCTTATATCTTATCAGATCACAGTGGAATGGAACTAGAAATCAATAATAAGAGAAACCAAAAAAACTAGGCAATCACATGAAGATTAAATAATACAGTTTGAACAGTCAGTGGGTCACTGAAAACCTGGGATGGGGATTTAAAAATCTGTAGAATTAAATACAATGGAAACAAAATGCACCAGAGCTTGTGGGACACAATGAACACAGATGTAAGAAGGAAGTTTACAGCCATGGCTGCCTACATGAGAAAATCCAAGGGATATCACACAAATTACCTGACAGTGAATCTCAAGGTTTTAGGAAAACAAAAGCAAACCATACCCCAAAACAAGGAAAGAAATAATACATATTAGAACTGAAATGAATGTAATAGAGACTAACCAGGCACTGAAAAGGATCAATGAATTAGAGAGTTGGTCTTTTAAAAAGACAAAAATGACTTATAAACTGTTACTCAAACTAATCAAAAGAAAAAGAAAAAACGTATGAATTAATAAAATTAGAGAATAAGGAAATATACAGTAGATACCATTAAATCCAAGGGATTGTTAGGGACTATTTTGAAAACTGATATTCCAATAATTTGTAAAATTTAGAAGAAATGGATAAATTACTAGACATATATGACATACTAAAAGTGAACCAAAAGGTTATAAGAAAATGTAAACAGACCAATAACAATGAACTTGAAGCAGTAATAAAAAGTCTTTCAACAAGAAAACTCAGGACCAAATGGATCCACTTCTAAATTTAACACACATTTAAAGAAGAACACAAATGTTCCTCAAGTAATTCCATGAAATAAAAGATAAGGAATGCTTCTAAAGTCATTTTACAAATACCGTATCACCCTGATATCAAAATAAAGGCAGAAAAATAGAAAAAAATTATAGACCAATATCCTTGATGAACATAGACGTAAAAATCCCCAATAAGATGCTCATAAATGAATTGAACAACACATTAAAAAGGTCATGCACAATTGATTTCATCCATGAGATACAGTGATGGCTCATCATATGCAAATGGAAAAAAAACATATCACACGATCGTTTCAATAGATGCAGAAAAAAAGAAACTTCAAAAAATTCAACATCACTTCACGATAAAATTCCCAAAGAAATTAGTTAGAGCAAGATTTTATCTCAGTATAACAAAGGGTATATATGACAAATACACCACCGACATCATACTGAATGGGGAAAAACTAAATGCATTTTCTATAAAACCAAGAATATGACGTGTCTTCTCTCTCATTACTCCTTTTTAATATAATACTTGAAATTTTTTGCCAAAGCAAATAGGCAAGAGAAAGATATAAAAGGGGCACAAATAGGACAAGAAGAAATCAAAGGATTCCTAATTGCAGATAATATAATCTTATTAAAAGACTACAAAAAATTCAGCAGAAGATTTTATCTAATTAACAGAGTCAGCAAAATGGTAGGATACAAAATAATCATATAAAAAAGTCAATAACTTTTCTATGCATCAACTTGCAAAGAAAGAAATCAGGAAAAACAATTCTTGTAGAATAACTTCAAAAGAATTAAAATACTTAAGGATAAATGTAACCAAAAAGGTGAAAATGTCTGCAGTGAAAATCACGACACTGAAGAAAGATATTGAAGAAAGCACTAGAAGATGGAAAGACCTCTTATGTTCATGATCCGTAGAATTAATATTGCTAAAAGGTCATATTATTATCAAAAGTGATCTACAGATTCAGTTCATCCCCATCAATTACCAATGATCCAGCTCAAAGAACAACAAAAAGCAAGCTTAAAATTTATATACATTTCTCTACCTTTCAGGAGTTATATGACCATATGACTATTCTAACTGAAAACCATTATTCTCTGTTTAACAAATTTGCACTAATAAAAATAATTTCAAAAGAACTAAAAAAATGAACCCTGTGTATTTTGGGTGAAATATTCTACAAATGACTGCTCATTAAAATTTGTTTATTGTGTTGCTCAAGTTCTCAAATTTCTTATTTATTTTGCCAAGATCATTTATTTTTAGAAGTACTGTATTGAGGTCCCCAACTAATACTGTAAAAAAATTTTTTAATTCTTTCAATATTTGCTTCAAATACTTGGAGTCTCTTGTTTGGAGCACATATATTGATGAATGTAATATATTCTTGGTGAATTGGCTCTTTTATTGAATTATAATGTCACTGTTTGTCATTATAACAATGTCTGATTGAAGTCTTATTTGCCTGATATTAGCGTAGCCATCCTGCCTCTCTTTTGGTTACTATTTTTTCTTGTACTGGGGATCGAACTTACAACCTCATGGTTGCCAGGCAGGCGCTGTGCCACTTAGTTATATCCCCAGCCCTTTTTTGGTTACAATTTACATGGAATATCTTTATCTCCTTTCACTCTGAACTTGTATCTTTCAATCCATTGTGAATCTCTCAGATAACATAGAAGTGGATTAAGTTTATTAATCTTTTCTGCTAATCTCTGCCTTTTGATTTGAGTTTAATATATTTATATTAGAAATAATACTCATAATAAAGAATTTTGTTATTTTGCTATTTATTTTTTATTTTTTATGTCTTGTACAATTTTGGTCCCCCATTTCCTGTATTAGATGATTTTTGTAATGAACTGTTTTCATTTTCTTGTCATTTCCTTTTGTGTCAATTTTTAAGATAGTTTCTTTGTAGTTAGCATGGCGATTACAATTTGTACCGTCAGTTTATAGCAATTTATATTGAATTGCTACAAACTTCACAAACATATAAAAACTATGATCCCTCTTTACAGTGTTTTTCTTACATCTTTATTCATAATGTGTCCAATAATAGACTTACAAATTTTCACACATGTGTCTGTTAAATCCTGATCAAAGTTACAAAAACACTTGTTTTTATTATTTCCCATGCATTAATCTTTACTGGTGATATTTATTTTTTCACATAGTTTTAAAGTATTGTCTAGGGTATTTCACATAGCTTTGAGATATTGTCTAGTGTATTCCAACCTGAAAGACTTTGTTCAGCATTTCTTATACAGTAAATCTAGTGGTAATTATCTCCCACAGTTTTTGTTTATCTGGGTCTTAATTGCAACCTCATTTTTGAAAGACAGTCTTGCTGAGCATAGAATTCACCGCTAACAGGTTTTTCTTTTCATTACTTTAAACACCTCACTGTGCTGTTTCTGGGTCCATGGTCTCTATAAAGAAATGGGCCTTTAGTCTTATTTAGGGCTGCTTATATGTGATGTGTCAGTTTTTCCTTGCTTGCTACTTTCAGATTCTCCCTTTACCTTTGGCTTCTGGCAACTTGCTCAGAATGTCTCAGTATGGATGTTGTGGTTTAGATGCAAAGTGTTCCCCAAAGACTCCTATGTTAAGGGCTTGATCGCCAGTGTAGCAATGTTCAGCAGTGTGGCCTAGCAAACTGGATCACGAGTATGCTATTGATGACTTAATCCATATGAGTTCATCGCTGTATGGGTTATGAGGAAGGGAGGTACAGTTGGAGGATGCAGGTCACTGGAATTGCGTATTTTGCCCCTGGCCCCTTCCTCTCTCACTGGTTCTCTTGCTTCTCTTTCTGCTTCCTGGCTGTCATGAGGTAAGCAGCTTTCCTCTGCCACGCCCTTCCACCATGACAGTGAGCATTTGTGTTCTGAATGGTACACGAACGTGTGATCCATAGCATACCTGCTGAAGGATAGCTTTGTTGGTTTCCAGTATCTCTGGCAATTATCAGTAAAGCTACTATAATCTTTTACATACATGTTTATGTATGTATGAAAGTTTTCAACTCATTTGGGGAAATACCCAGGAGCACAACTGCTGAATTGTATGTTAAGAATGTTAATTTTGTTAGAAAACTGTCTTTCAAAATAGAATTGGCACCCCAACAATGAATTTCTTCATTCTTTTTCATTTTTGTTCCTCAGAATCAATTATTTGAATTGTCCTACCTTTAAATTCACTGAATCTTTTTTGTTTGTTTGTTTGTTCAATTTTCCTGGATTTGTGTTCATTTTATTGTATTTTTTAGTTCCAGAATTTCTTTTTGGTTTCTTTTAATAATTTCCATTTCTTTATTGATATTCTCATTTTGTTCAGACATCATTTTTCTGGTTCTCTTTGGTCATTTCCTTTGCTCTTTGAGAATACTTATGACAATTTTTAGAAATTTTTTTGTCTAGGAATTTCAATATCTGGGCTTTTCCAGGAATGGGTCTGTCAGTTTATTTTATTCCATTTATTTATTTATTTATTTTGGTACCAGGAATTGAACTCAAGACCTTGTGTTTGTCAGGCAGGCTCTGTTCCACTGAGCTATATCCCCAACCTTATTTTACTCCTTTTAAAGAACCATGACTTCTTGTTTCCTAGTAGGACTAGTGTGTGTGTATTTTAAATGAAAACTGGACATTCTGTCATAATGTGTCAAATAGAAGTGAGATTCTCCCTCCCTGTACTCTAGGATTTCCAGATGAAGGCTGTGGAAGACTATGCTAGTTAGTTTAATCCCTTTTCTGAACTATTAATGCAAAGACTGTATTCCTTGACAACAAAATTCTTGAAATCTCTTTTCTTTAGTTTGTGTTCAGCTAGTGTTTTCACCATGATTTCCTTGAATGCCATAAGCTCTTTCCAACTTTGCAAATTGCCTATAAGCCAAGATCTTCCTTCAAATAACCTTCAATTATTCAGGTTTGCTGGTTCCAAAAGATCAGCCCAAGGTGAAAAATTTGGATTTTCTCAATTATCTCTTGAACATATATGCTGCATTTGAATGTCCTAACTTCCCAAAGAAACTCTGGGTCCACTTTTACCTTAAGCAGTCTACTCTATGTCTCAACAGTAATCTTTTCCCCAAGGATTGTTAATTTAGCTTGCAGTATTTTCAAGCTATTCTGCACTAAATTCTGGTTTAAATAAAACAGAGAAAAACACCTTAAATCAGTTCTTCTGTTAGTCTGCCTGGACTTCTGTAACAAAATGTCATAGATTGAATGCCTTGAAAAGGAGAAATTTGTTTTTCACATTTATGGAGGCTGGAAAACCCAGCATCAAGGTTCTGATTTGGTTTCTGGTGAGGGGTTTCATTCTGTTTTGCATATGGCTTCTGACTCATCTCCTCATATCATAGAGGGAAAGAAGAAGGTACAATCTGATGTTTATTCCTTTTCTTAAGTGTGACAGGGGCCCCCTACCTTTATGATTTCATTGAACCTTAATTACTTCTTCATAGGCCCTGCTTCTAAAATCACATTGGAGATTAGGGCTACAACATATGAATTTTGGGCAATAAATTTCAGTCTATAATATCCCCCGGTATATAGAATAACTTGCAAACTAGGTCTGCTTTGCTCCTCTAGAACTCGGTATGGTCCCACTTTGGCAAGAGGGGCCAGCAGTGCTTTTAGAGGGCTATCCCTTTAAGACTTCAGTCTTTTCATGTCTGTAACAACTTAACAGCTGCTGCTTTAACATACTGTTGTCATTTGTAATGCCCTCGAGAAAAAAAGGGGAGTAGAGGAAGAACAAGCAAAATCTTCACAGAACATTCCTGCTGTTTTCAAGTGTTTTCTCTTGCCTAGTTTGCTTTTGCTTCATTCAATGCTATAAACTTTTAAATGTTTTCCAGAGTTCTCATGAAATTAGTTACAACAGCTTCTACCTGTGTTTTGATGCTTTGATAGCAGAACAAGAACTCAGAGCTTCTTGAAAGTCTGCCATTTTTCTTTCTCAGGATTTTCATAAACCTTTTCATAAACCTATATGATTCCTTCAAGTCAAAGCTTTAAATGCAATTTTTACTTCTTGTAAGTAAAAAGAACTATGTACGTTTTGTATTGGTTTGATCCTGTGTCCCCCCAAGGCCTCATGTTATTTGAACGGGGCTGAGTCTAGTGTTAGTGATTGGTTTGTTGTCTACCACTGGGATTGGCAATGTGAGTGCTGCACCTGCCCAGGGGTGGAGCTGACATACAGTGTATGGACGGGAGGAATGCACCTTCCTCACTCTCACTCTTGCTCTGGCTCTGGCTCTCACACATTCACCTTGCTGTTGCAGCAGCTGTGAATGGCACCCAGACACACCACGCTGCCTTGGAGCCAGCTGAGTATGGACTGAAACCCCTGAGAACTGTAAGAAATAAACCTTTCCTTCTCTAATTTTGGGCATCAGGTGTTTTGTCTCAGCAACTAATGAAAAGTAACTAAGACAGGTCTCTAAACTGAAGTGATAAACTATAAAGAATGGAAAAAAATCCATTAAAACTAATTTAACAAAAATCAAGTGTATGAATGTTGAGTAGGGATTCATGGAACTTAAGCAATAAAACCATTTGTGAGGTGGAGACCTTGGGAAACCAGTGGGCAGCCAAAAAGCAACCCTTTCTCTCTCTCAAGGAGCCCCATAGCTTTCTCTTCTCCAGTCTGCTTTATTCCTCCCTCTCCCCAAAGAATGACTTCTTATCGTAGGTTAACACCCTTGGGTAAAAAGTCATGTTTGGTTACAATTTCAATGTGTTCGACAGAGAAAAACTAAAACTTTTCTCTCCCAACTCCAAATTCTCAGAAAAGGAAACTTGATGTAGATTCCTTTAGAGCCAATCCAATCACCTGTGGCCAAACATGGAGAAAGTTTTTCTTCTATAAACATGGCTATGGGGCCCAGCTTATACCACACATGGAAACATAGTAAACTGACCAAGGAAGCAGGTACTGTCAGTGGATGTGGATAGAAATTCAATAAGGTATCTACTACAGTCCATCTTTAGATTTAGGAATATGATTGAAAGGAAGAACTAAAAATCTATGGCTTATTTTTCAGTTAAAATTTGTAGATCAATTCTTTACAATAATGGAGGCATCACACACATTTGTAAATAATTTACACTTTCAGGATTTCAAACTAAAGCAAGCTTCCCATACTCCATTTACAACAAATACTTTCTCCTTTTGGTGAGCCACCAAGGAAAACAACTAAGGAATATTGTGGTTTTTATTCCAGGGGGCTCAAAGAATACAGAGTAACTCCAGGGAGCCTAACCTCCTAAATTGAGAATATTTCTCAACATAACACAAGTTCCTCAGTGCACACATGGCAGTCTTTGCTTTCAAGCTGATCTGATGTGAATCATGCTGACTCCTCTTCCCTGGAGGTTAAAAGTATTTCCTAGACTTTCTTTTTTTAAAGTCTCCTCCTCTGCTCTGTTCATCTTTACCTCATTTCTGTGTCAATCAACTCAGAAAATAAGACCAACTTTTCCAAGTGCCTCAAAAGTTTGCTATATTTTGTGATGATATAGCTGTAAGGAATAAAAACTAGAAAATGCTTGTTTTAGGTTCTCCTGTGTGGAACAGTAAGGTATTTTCTATGGCAAATGAGAAACTGCTGAAAAGCACACTGTTGCCAGTACTTCTCTCATCTCCACATCCCAGTGTCCATTTTTTATTTAGTTTCTAATTTAATATGGGACCTGAAATACAAAAAAGTTCTTTTTTTCACCCTAGAATTCCTTTTCCTATTCAGATATCATCTGCAACCACAAATAATCCAATGTTTACATAAACTAATAGTTTCAACTGATTTGGGCAAGCAAGAAACAATACTATAATATTCCTCTACCCATGGCTTTACTTCCTTAAGTTTCATTTATCCATGCTCATCTTCAGTTCTAAAAATTAAATGGAAATTTCCAGAAATAAACAATTCTTAAATTTTATTGTGCATGATTCTGAGTAGTGTGATGAAATCTCTTGCTATTCCACTCCACTGCACTTACATGTGAATCGTTCCTTTCTCTGGTATATCAATTCTGTACATACTGCCTGCGTATTATTCACTTTGTAGTCATTTCACATCAGATCAGCTCAAGGTATTGCAGTGCTTGTGAGAAGTAACCCTTGTTTTATTTAATGATAGCCCTAAAGTATAAGAGAAGGAATGTCAACAATTTAGATATGGCAAAGAAGGGCCATAAAGAACTTCTTTTAAAAAGTAAGAGTTCTTGATTTACTAAAGAAAGACAATTACATGGTGAGATGGCTAAGATATACAGTATAACGTTTTTAGAGAAAGAGAGCAACAACATCCACATAACTTTATTATAGTATATCGTGATACTTATTTTATTATTAATTACTATTAACTTTTTATTGTACCTAATTTAGAAATTATACCTTGTCATAAATATGTACACATAAAAAACTATATATGTACATATGTACATATATATATATACATATGTACATATATATATACATTTATATGTATATATATGTAAGCTTTGGTACTATATTCTGGTATCGACTAGGGGTTTTAAAACTTATACCCTGTGGATAAAGGTGGACTACTGTATGACAAAAGCAAATAGTTTGGATAATTTGTCCACTACATAACTAGGACTTGAATTTTACATTGAGGTGCTATCTTTTTCATTATAATGTATATTCCTCTTAGGTTACCCATGACACCAAATTGTGCAATGTCAATAACTGTATAATCACTACCTCTAACATGTTGTTGTGTGAAGCCTTCTTCTGCGTTCCCCTAGGGCTTCTCTATGAAAATGGAAGAGATATATTCTACCACTTATTTTCTTGTTGTTGGGTGAAATTTTACTTTACAATGAACTCTTAGACTCAGACCAAATTATTGGTTAAGTGGAAGTTTATTACTAAGAATGTTTAATTACCACTGTTGCTATAAATAGGGGCAAATATCCAGACACAGTTACAAATTAATTATTGAAAAGACAAAGAAGTCTGTCATAATTATGTATTCTTTTTAATGTGCAATAAACTTTCAATAGGCTATTAAAACGAGATCTGACATATAATAAACTATCTTACCATACTCTTAAATCTATACTTCTTTATAATATACACAATTCAAATCAGTATGTAAGCTGCCACCTCTTCAAGGAAAGTCTTCATGGTATTCACAACTCAAATATTTAATGCCCATTTACTTCAAAATAAAAAGCAACCTAATTTAATGAAACAATGTTAATGCTTTACAGTTATGCTGTAACATATAATTTCATTGTCTTTTGAGGAAGGTTGAGATGATTGTCCCCAACTAATGGGTGGAAAAACTTAGTTTTAGAGGGGTTAAGTCTTACCTTAGGTCATTTTGCTAATCAGTTATAAAATTAGTAGCAGAATTTGTTTCAAGATTTTTATTGCTCTATTCACCATGTTATATATAGAACTATAAACATTTAGATCTCAGTAAGATTCACAATTACTATCTCTATGATTATATAAAAAACCCTCATATAATACAAGTTGAGAGGTCAAAAATCGTACCAACATTGTATGTAACACTTTAAAGTTAAAAACACATACTCTACATCATTCATTTAATAAGTATTTACACACCTGCATATGCCAGTCATTGTACAAGGCTCTATTATATATACCTGTATTAGTTATTTATTGTTGCATAAAAATTATCCCAAAATGTAGTAACATAAAGCAATTACTTAAACATGTACAGTATTACTTCAGTTTCTATGGATCAGGAATTTGGGAGCAGTTTAGCTGACTGGTACTGATCCAGGACCTCTCTCGAGGTTGTAGTTAAGATGTTGATCAGTATTGCATGCAGTCATTTGAAGCCTTGATTAAGGCTGGAGGATTTGCTTCAAGATCACGTGCATTGTTGTCTGGGAACCTTAATTATTCACCAACTGAGCTTCCCCATAAGACGCCTGAGTGACCTCATGACTATGACATGACAGCTACCTTCCCCTAGCAAGAAATTTCAGAGAGATAATGAGAAAGCTGGCATGTGTTTCATAAACTCCCCTCAGAATTTACACTATGTTATTTATGCCTCGTTCTATTAATGAGAATAAGTCATGAAGTGTAGTCCAAAATTAAGGTAATAGAAACTAAACTCCATGCTTTGAAAGACATATCAAAGAATTTGTGGATAGGTATTAAAACTATTGCGTTAGCAAATATAATAAAATTTAATTTATTCTAAGATGTTTTGTTAATCTATTTAATACCTGTGCCTTAAAAGGAAAACTAACTCTACTAGAGAATTGCTATTTGCATTTTCTTTCCCTACTTTCATCTCACCTTGTCTATCAAAAAATTCTCCATAATAGAAAGATTCCTTGTAATAAGACTCTATAACATACAAAGTGCTAAATAAGTGATGACTTATCTTATTATCACATTTAGTAATTAGATTCAAACTCAAATAACAAAGCCTCATATAGGACAGATTTATTTTTCTTCATATAACAACAATACAGAGGTGGGCAGCCTGGTTCTGCCAAGCTGGCCCTCCAAATAAATTGTGAACCCGGGCTACCCTGGACTCCTACACTATTTACAGTGTGTGTGGCTTTTGTTATTGCAGTTAAAATATGGCTGATCTACCTTCAGAATTGTGTGCCTGTTGGAAATATGAAAAAGCATGGGTACAGGTCAAATAGCTAAAGCTTTCTTCCATGAAATTTTGTTAAACCTCTCTTAGAGACATTGACTTTCATTTTCCTGGCAGGTCATGTAGCCAGCCGTGACTTACAAGGGCCTGGGGAAGTGAATACAGTATTTCTAACTGGACACTTGTTGGCCTGAAAAAAATCAGAGTTCTGCTAGTAGGGAAGAAAGGGTATTGGTTTAGACAACTGGCAATGCTTATCTCCCTGCTACAAGGAGTTTGGACACACATGTTTCTGATCTGAAGAGCTTCGACACTCAATATGGAAACATTAGACACCAAACAGACAACAATACAGTCGGAGGTTTATATGTGTTTCAAATGGGAGAATTCGGTTGGTTTTGAAAGCCACATACGAAGTCTGTTTTTCAAAGTAGCCATAGTAGTCTTTTGTCTAGTTGATAGCATTGAAGAATCGCCTGGCAAAAACGTCATTTCTAGGAATGTGTTCAAGAAGATAACTGCGTAGTTGTACAAAGCTATGTACATAAAGAAGTTTATCAAATAATTGTTTACAATAGTAAAAACTTGAGAAAAACCATAAATGTCAATCAGTAGCGTTATTGACAAGATACATGATGGTACATCTACTTAACAGATACCATACAACTTTTATTTTTATTTATTTATTTATTTATGGTACTGGGTATTGGACTCAACCTTGCGCTTGCCAGGCAGGTTCTGTGCCATGGAGCTATATCCCCAGCCCACCATGCAACTTTTAAAACTGATATTATTTATGACATACTGTTCAATGAGAAAAGGCTTGTATGCAAAATCTAATTCATGAAATATTATATATCCTGATATGTGTTTTAGTTTTAAGGAGATACCTAGAAGAAAGCAAGACAGAATTTTAAAAGTGGTTATCTTTAGGTTATGGATTTTGAACAAATTGTAACTATTTTATTGCATTTTGGTTTGAATAAGCATATATATTTTTTCTTAAAACAAAAGCTATTATCAAAAACACCCAAAAAGGTATTCCTATCAACATTCCTTCTTGCTTATGATTTTTCTAGATATGGCTAGCTCTTACCTTATTCTTGAAACAGTTTATCTTTTTTCACTGAAAAATATTGTTATTCATTATAACTTCCAATAAAATTAGAATAAGATAAGGAATCCTGCATTTTGTTTTGTTTTCTATTTGGAATTTTGTTATCTTTGCACCTAGTTTTACAATGGGTGCAGGCGCTAGGAAAGAGGAAGATGTAGGTTAGGCTGTCGAGGAAAGTGTGCTGGAGGCATGAGCCAAGAAAAGGGGTTAACTTGGATGCTGGGACTCTCACTTTATCTTCCTGGCCTCAGTTATTTATGTATTTACTTTTTATCCAAAAAAGAGACATTTGGAATAGAATCACTAGATATGCTTTATGTTTTGAATCTCTTTTCAAAGGTACTTTTGGATCTATTGATGGTATAACCTAGCAAACTACACTAAAGCTGAACCTAAGCAAATTAAAGGTAAAATAATGACAATAACACACACAGTATTATGTCTGTCAGGTATGTGCTAACTAATTTAATAAAGTTATGAAGCTAGTAGGTGGAAAGAACAAAGATTCCAGCCTGATATTTGAATGAGGATTGTTGTGTTTTGTTTAAATGTCCCCCCAAAGCCTCAGGCGGTCATGGAGGTGCTGAATCTAGCATTTGTGATTGGTTCATTGTCCAGCTCTGGGATTGGTGGTGTGAGTGCTACAACCCGCCCAGGGGCAGGGAGCTGGCATACAATGTAAGGGAGGGAAGGAGGTGTGCTTTCCCCTCTTTTGCCCTTTTGCTCTTGTGGCTTGCAGCCATCATGAACAGCTGCTCCTCAACCATGCCAGCCTGCCTTGGAGCCAGCTGAGTATGGACTGAAACTTCCAAAAACTGTAAGCTAAATAAGCCTTTCCTTGCTTCACTTTGGGCATCAGGCATGTTGTCTCAACAATGACTGAAAAGTAACCAAGACAAGGCTTGTCCTCTCCAAAACTCATGTTAAACTTTAATCAAGTGTAACTGTTAGACAGCGAGTTAGACATTAGCCAGCCCGAGGGACAAAGGTAGGGGGAAGTCCAAAATAGTATGCTTTGCCAACAACAGTTAAGAACCAAAGACTTCACTGTGCAATATATTTATAGTCATTTGGTACATCTCAGACATAAAGCAATCGTACACAACACAATGACATTTTAAGGTCATACATTATATACATTCCTTTTTGTGCAGCCATTTGTGACTGTTTCCAAAACAAGACATACAGAATTCCTGGGTGCCATGCCCTTACTCACTTATCTTAGAAAGG
The DNA here is from genome assembly GCA_004363535.1 of Dasyprocta punctata. Classification (NCBI taxonomy): domain Eukaryota; kingdom Metazoa; phylum Chordata; class Mammalia; order Rodentia; family Dasyproctidae; genus Dasyprocta; species Dasyprocta punctata. Next base: position 86,506 of record RJWM01002992.1, on the reverse strand, counting down.
GGAGCATTGTTTGAAGATCTTCCCTCCTTGGGCTGAGACTTGATTTAGATTCTTATATGATTAGTATTTCCATTTTAATATTTAGACCTTTGATTTATTTTGATTTTAGTTTAGTGCATAGACATGGGTCTAGTTTTAGTTTTCAGCATATGGAGAGCCAGTTTCTCCAGCACCATTTATTAAAGAATCTCTCTTCCAATGCAGGTGTTTGGTCCCTTTGTCATAAATAAGGTGGCTGAGTGTGTTTGGAGTTGATTCTGGATCTTCTAATCTGTTCCTTTGATCTTTGGAACTGTTTTTTTGCCAGTGCCATGCTGTTTTTATCACAACAGCTATGTAGTATAGTTTCAAGTCAGGGATTGTGATGCCCCCTGCCTTGCTTTTGTTACCCAGAATTGCCTTTGCTATTTCAGTTATTTTCTGGTTACAAACGAATTTTAGGATTGTTTTCTCCAACTCTGTGAGATATGCTACTGGAATTTTGATTGGGATAGAATTAAATCTGTACAACAATTTTGGAGACAAGGTCATTTTCACTATATCAGTACAAGGAAGACATTTTTGAGATCTTGATTTTCCAAAGTAATCCCTAAGAGAAATGTCAATAAGTATATGCATTGTATAAATAAAACACTGCTAATCATCATACTTCCCTAAAGCCCAAAAGCAACTCATATGTGCATAAAAAAGTATCCAAAGACACAGTCAGTGCAGATGTCTTTGTGACATTCCCCTCCTTCTCACTTGAAGGCATAACTCTATGTCTACTTTGCAATAAATTGTACGTAAACTTCTACACGGCCATCTATGTGTCTTAACTGAATTCTTGCAATGGCACAAAGAACTAGGGATCAAGGAACTAAGGCTTCAGTTTTTTGCTGCTTTAGGACATGGCTTCCCAGTAACAAGTCCTTTATGAATTATTAGGATTGTGCCCTCAAGAATGGCTTAATCCATTTTTATGATTAATGGGTTGAGGGGCTATCTTGAAAGTGGGTCTGCTATGAAAGTCAGTTTATCTAAGTCTCTTTTGGGCTCTGTTTCTTGCCATGGGCTTCATTTCAGGACTCTCTATCCAGCAAAACTGCTGTCTCCAGATGCAGCCCCTTGACCTTTGTCCAGAACCAGTTAATATGAACCTCTTATTTATTACTTACACAGTCTGGTATTGTGTTATTAGCAATGGAAAATGGACTAAGACACAGTGTGGGAGAACAGTTAAGGAGAACTGAGGCCTAACTGGCCTCCACTGTGAGCACAAAGGAGAAAGGAAGCAGGCTGTACTCCTTTGGCAACATGCAGAGATGATAGCACATTGCTGGTTCTAGGGAAAAGTTAATATAGCTGAGATCAGGTTGTTTACCTGGCCATGTACTAATGCATAATGGAAGGCAGGTGAATCTTGTGTTACTTTAATGGCTTGTACCCATGTTTGAGTGAATAAAAGCAGGATGAGCCAGATGCTTGATGATCCTCTGTCCAGAAGAGGAAGTAGCCTCCTGGCTGCCCGCCTGCTAAACTGTGTTTTTCATCTTTGTTCACCACTGGGTCAGAGTGACAAACTAGCAGGACTAGATTCCTACAAGTGGCACCTTGGGTGTGGAAAGATCAGAGTGGGCAGGTTCCCCACGAGTGGCATCTGAGCAGGGACCTGGGACCATTAAGTAGACTGATGGGATACAGTTGGTGCCTGAACAGGGACATAGCCCAGAGCAGACTGGTTCACTATAATATAGTCCAAATGGGGTGATTTCAAAGCCCATAACTCTGAACAGCTATGTTTCAGTACTGAAGAAGTGCCTGAGTAATGTATTGAAAGGAGAGACTGAGACAGAGTGTGGCAAAATTGACTGGGGAAGCAGGTGTGGCCTGTTAATTACAAAACCCCAAGACATATGCACAGAACAGTTCCCAAAGCCCTGCACATGGACTTCTCCTGAACTTGAGCAGGTTTTTGATAAGATGGCCTAGACCTGACATCAGCCTGAGGCGTGGGTGATACAAAAAGACGTCCTGTTGATTTTTTGCCACTATGTTCTCTCCTGCATGGTGGTACACCCACATGCTATAGGGTGTACTTCTTTTCCTACTTTTACTTGTCCAAAGCGTGATCTTTTGTTTCTTTTCCTACCTTTAATAAAACTTCAGTAAGAATCTAGAAACCACCTTCAGGAGACTAACACCCCAAAACCTGGTAACAGAAGCAGCTTCCCCATCAGGGAGCTGGGTCTTGCAGATGATGGTTGACACCCATTAAGGTCTACACTAGTTCTCCTGTGGTAAGATGGAAAAAAACAAAAGGTAGAAAGGAGAGAAGAAAATCATAACTGATAACTGTACATCATAAAAAGACTGCAACTTCCAGGACAAAGCTGAAGTTACCCAGGTCATAAATTGACTCAGATAAGAAACACAGATGTAGGAGCCCAGCAGCTTGCCTGTGTGTGAAGGCTGCCAGCAGGGTCCTGGCAAAGGGAGCTACAGGCAGCCACAGGCCAAGCCAAAGAGGGAGCCGGGAACATTCAGTGAAGGTGGTGTCAGTGACCAAGGCCCCACACCTGGAAGCTCAGACAACAAAGGGAAAATTTTCTTGCCCAGGAGTAAGGTATTTATACCCCATATAAAGAATGTCTTTGTTGTGTTTTACTGATAATTTTAGCAATATAGTTTTTATTTTTTTGTATAAAAGTCCAAAGCTGAGAGTCCCTTTGGATTCCCTCTCCCAGGTTCATTTGCCAAGGGGTTACTTGCTTTTTGCTTTCTTTGTGATAATTTCGCTGTGTCTTTGCCTAATAAATCCTACTCATGTCTCTTTGAGCACATCCTGAAAACTGTTTTTCTGCAACAAGACCCACAGAACCTGCAAATCTATTTTAAAAGTGTGAGTTAAATTCTTTTTTTCAGCCTTGGAGACCCACCTAAACCAGTGACACTCCCACCTCCCAAGGCGGGGTTCCCTCAACAGTGCCTGCCCAACCCTTCTATGCCAAAGACAGTTTCCTGTTTCATAGCCCTAAATTAAGGAAGAGAGCTTGAATTTCGCAAAGCCTGGAGGAACTTCTTCCTGATATTGCAGGGCAAAACTACAACACTGACTATGCTCATGTTCTACAAGGAGGCTTTCTGGAATCACTATCTGGTTTTCACCGGCATTTCCGGGCTCAAACAACTAGTTACACAACAGCCTTTTGCATATCTCATATTGTCATGTTTTATTAAGACCAGAAAGATATTGAATAAAGAGAGTATGGAGAAAGAACCAGAGGAGGAAAAAAAAACTGGTTAAGAGCATATTAGACGCAGGGATAAAGCCTGTTCCTCATACAAAGGTCCCTCAGGCACCCCACGCTTCAGTTCTTGGGGCTTTGTCGCTTTATATTCCCGTAAGCCCGGAAGCTAGCGCAGGACCCAACAGATTACAAGGGTGAAAATCAACAAACACAACCACAAGAGGGCTACAACCAAACCCAACGCGGTGAAAGCCCCGATTTCCCAGACCCCTTCGCAGGGGGCGGAGCGTGAGCCCTGCAGCCAATCGCCGCGCCCGCACGTTTCCGCGGCCCCGCCCCTTTGCCCCTCGGGCTCGGCCCTTCCCCGAGGCTGGAGCGGCGGCGACGTCAGCGCTAGGAGACCCCTGGGTGGCGGCGGCGCCGTGGGCGGGCCGCGGCTTGGACGCGCTGCGGGGAGGGGCGGAGCGAGCGAGCGGGCGGGCGGGCGCTGGGCCCGCCTCGGCCGCAGCCGCCGCTGTCGGAGAATGGTCTGCGCGGCCGCGGGCGGCCCGGGCTAGCGGCCACGAGCTACTTCTGCGGCTGCCTGGAGGAGCGAAGGTCGCGGGCCCCGCGCCGTCCCCTCTCCGCCCCCCGGGAGGGGCGAGGGGGCGCCGCGGCTGATGTCAGGTACGGCCGGCGGCGGCGCCCCGGCTGCGGGTCCCGGTGGCGCGGCCGGGCGCCCCCTTCCCGCCCGGGCCGCGGGAGGCGGCGGGAGGGTGGGACCAGCGCCGCGCGCGGCCGAACAGGTGCGGCGGGGTCTCCGCGCGGCTCCCGAGGGCGGCGCGGCCACTTCCTGCCCCGGCGACTCGCGCCGGGCCGGGCGCTCGGCAGCCGTCCCGTGGGCGCGGAGCCGCCGCCGCTCCGTCCCTTCCGCCCTCCTCGCCTCGCCGCTCCGCGCAGCCCGGCGCTTAGCGGTACCCGGCGCCCCGAGCCGGTCCTCCCGCGGGGTCCCCGGCCGCCCGGCGTCAGGTGTGCGGCCGGCGCCTCCCCGAGAGCCCGGGCTCGGGGCTGACTGCGGTCCGCAGGTTTGTCTTATTTTTTAAGTTTCCCTGTTGCCGGGCGAACGAGCCGGGTGTGTGCCGGGGCACTTGCTGCATGGAAGAGGAGAGGAATTCCGCGTTGCTTCTCCCTCCTCGTCCCTGACACGGTGTGATGCGATTACTATAAGGGCTGGTGAGGTGGTCCACACTGCTCTGAATGTAGATGAATGGTATACTCTTAGAAGACGACGGCAATTTAGGGATGGGAAATTACCGTGTTTCAACCCTTAACGTCTGTCGCCTCGCTTTTTAAAAAATAATCAGCAACAAAAACCACACATTTTGGAAAAACAGACTAAATTTCTCAAGTCATTGTGAGGTCGCGATTTTTTCTGACTACTTGAAAACTATTACGCTAGTTATGCATTACTTTCATTATGAATTTAAAAGTTAGTTATAGAAGTCAGAATTTAATGTTTCATAGTAAATTAGGTAATGTGTAATGGCCAGAAATTGTTGATTTACTAGAACTTAGGATATGAACATAAGTCGCTCTTCCTTGGATACCATGAAGAAAGCGCGTATTTCAGGTGGCTTCATTCTGGTGTTAAGTTTGGGAGCTGGGAGTCTTGAGGTTTTTAAAGGTATTTAGATGACAGCTTTGCACTCCCATATCAGATAAATGTCAGATGAACTTGTGCACATGATATTCCGTGTTCCAGGTACTGTGTATGATAAACTGCACTTGTTTTCTTTTCTGCCAGCCTTAGTATATATTGATGTACGGTTTAAATGACTATAAAGCTTCAAGTTACCAAACAGTTAACTCTTTTCACCATATGTTAAGCAAAGCAGTGATTTAGTAAGGAAAGTATGACTCATTTAAAATGCTTCGTAAGAAAAGAATTTTTTTTTTTAAGTACTCCTGGAAACCTCTTAAATGGCTTTCAGATTTCCCTGGAATTTGTTTTTCTGTATCTTTTTACTTAGGTACACCATTTAAAAATATTTTGTGGTTACTGGCCAGTTAGAGACTTTTCAGGTTTTTTTTAGGTTATGCTAAGTTTCTGAATACAGTATCTACAAATTCTGGAAATTTGTCACAAGTTTATTTAGGGGTACATGTAACGAATTATTGTTTACCTGACGATAGAAATACAAAAGTGTTCTGGTAGGCCTATTCTGCTATTTATATATTGATTTGTGCTGAAATAAGAATTGCATTATAAAGCTTAACTTTATAAGCCAGGGTAGAGAATTTGCTTAGTAATATCACTGATTGAAATTTTTGGGACAGTACATTTATAAATAAAACCCGAACTGGAAAATAATTCAATTCAAGTACATGTAAGTTTAAGCTTCTCAGTGCAGATCTTTTTTTAAAAAAAAACTTCATTATTTGAGCAAACTGCTTATGAAAGGTATAGTTTTTTCCCCCAAAACTCAGTGAGATTGGCACTCTTTTAAATTACGAAAGCAAAAGAGAGAGACTTGTTCCATAAAAGTGAAGTTAGTATTTTACTTTAAAATCTGGTGAAAGAGGAATTTCAGTGTATACATAAAGTTTTATTTTGCAGCTAACTCAAATGTCCTGGGAAAATACATACCATAGTCTGTAATGTATGAAAATAAAAAGTGTCCATTGGAGAGGAAAACAAGAAGCTGGTTTTAGGCCCACAAGAAGAGGAAAGAAATCAAAAAGAAAATAGAAGTTACCTAGCACCTGTGCTGTGTGCTGTCTTGTGCATTGAGGGCAAAAAGAAAGCAGTATTGGGGAGATTCTGAAACAGGAAACCTGATTACAGTGAAAGCTGCACATAAAAGAACATTTAAACTAGTGAATGTTGGATAATATATATGGAATTTGAAATTATATACAGCTTTGTGTAGTCACTTGTATTCTTGATCATTGTATTAGTTTCCTAGATAACAAAGTACACTGACCGGGCCATTTAAGACAGCAGAAATGTATCGTTCAGTGCTGTAGGCGAGGTGTCTGAAACCAGGATGCTGGCAGGCCATGCTCTCCAGGTTCTAGGAGAGAATGGGTTCTATGCTTCTTAGCTGCTTGTGTCACTGGCAGTCATTGGCTTTCCTTTGCCAGCAGCGCTGTTGCGCTACTCTTTGTTATTATCACTTGGCATTCACCTTGCATAGCTCTGAAACATTGGTTCTAAAAAATGTAGGCTCTACACAGCATCACTTTGTTAGAAATGCAAATTTCAGACTCAAGATTTCTTGATTTGGAAACGAGTATAACAGGCCTTCTAGATGATTCTCACAGACGCAGGTTTGAGAGCCATTGATCGAAATGGAAAAGAGACAGTAGGCAGGGTGAACAAGTGAAATAATAGGCGATGTTAATAGGTGCTGTGGGTGAGAGTAGTGTGATCAGGGAATACTGGAGAAGTACATCCTAATTGGTTGAGGAATAAGGTAAGTGAGGTATGTTCCCAGTAAAGAACAGCAGTTTCAGCGAGCCAGGCGTGTTTGAGAAATTGTAAGAAGTTCAAAGTTAAAACACACTGAGGGAAACAGTATTGATCCTATGAAACAGTTTCAATCCTGTGAAATTGCTGTTTGTTCGTTTTTGATCTCCAAAACCTCTGAATAAAAGAGAAAGGAGTGGAATTTATATGAAGATCAGTTTAAGATTTTGACTTTTTAAGTGATTAGGAAGGAAAAAGATTTCTAGCAAATGGGTGACAAGATATAATTTCACTTTTAAAAGGATTACTCTGGCTGCTTTCAAAAATAGACTAAAAAAGAGAAGAATGAAGGAAGGGAAAAGTTGTCTAGAGGCTGTTGGCAGTAGTTAAGGGAAAAAAGTGACTCAAAGACGTATATTACCTGTGGAGCGATTGGAAGAGGTACAAGATTAAAAACACTAAAAGTAAATGTAGTGAAAAATGAATGTTTTCCCTTCTAATTACCATAGTCACCCAGTTGCCCACTCAAGGACAATAATATTACAGGCCTTTATATAGTCTTTCCGATGTATTTTATGTATGCAGTGAACAGAAATAGTGTGATTAAAAATATAGTGAATATTTAAATTTTAAAAATTCATTACAAGGGCTGGAAGTTTGGCTCAGTGGCTTAAGTGCCTGTCTGGCAAGTGCGAGGTTGTGAGTTCAATCCCTGGTGCCGCAAAAAAAAAAAAACAAAAAACAAAAAATTCATTACAGAAAAAGACATTGTCATTAATCACCCTCAAATATCCTCTCCACTTCCAACACACTAGCCCTCTTCATCATTGCCCTGGTGTCCTGAATCAATTCAAAATGTTATGACAATTTCTGTCAAATAGTGTTACGGTGTTTTTCTCATCCATCTTGTTCACCAGATCTGGCACCATGCAGATCTTCCCCAAAGTCAAAATGACTACGAAAGGTAAATGTTTTAAATTTGTTCAGGACATCCGGATAGCCACATTACTGCAACTAAAGATGCTCAGGAAAGAGGACTTTCTGAACTGTTTCAGAAAGTGGCAAGATGCTGGGATGAGTGTATTCAAAATGAAAGAATTTTGAGGGAAGTTAATAGCAATGCATCTTTTACTACAGGGTTTTTAAAATGTAAACATTCACCATATTCTTTGAGCATACCTCATATAGAGAAATTAAGTTTGAACAAGTTAGTGGAGTGGTTCTTAGCTAGTGTTGATTTTCTCCTCCAGGAAACATTTGGCTCTGTCTAAAGACATTTTTGGTTGTCACAGCTGCTGGGAATACTGTGGCTCCCAAGAAGCAGAGGGTAGGGAACCTGGTAAATACCTTGTCGTGCATAAGACAGCTTTTACGACAGAGTATCTTCTGGATCATAGTGTCAGTGTGCCAAAGTTAAGACACCCTGACTTAACGGTATTTTTAGATGTTTGGGCATAGTGAAGGGAAGAAGGCTTTGTAGTCAGATAGTCCAATAGGCATCGAGCTAACTACATTGGGATGTTTAGGGAACCATTGATAGTTCACAATTCCTAAAAGATAGATTATAAACCATGGTACGAGTGAAAGATAAGGGTGAAAACCTGGACAGAGTCTACATGAAGGAGAGCCATTGCGTATCATGTTAAAGATGCTTAGTTTCTGTGGTGTAGGGAGCGAGGTTCTGTGAGAAAGGATCCACAGTGACACGGTCAGCTTTTCATTTCAGGAGGTCATTCTACTAACAGTAGTGATGAGTTGGAGAGGTAGCACTTAAGTTAGGAGACAGGTTACGTATTGTAACACCTTAGAAGGGAGAGGAGGATCTGGAGTAGGACAAGGACTAGAAATGGAGATTAGATGATGATTTAGAAAACTAGGAAATAAAATTGGCAATACTTGGTGATTAAGTTTGGGGTGCGGGTATGAGGAGCTTCAGGAATGCCTCCCAGGTGCTGGGGTTTTTCTCCATGGTAGAGTGCACGTTTAGCAAGCCAGTCAAGGGTCTAGGTTTGATCTCCAGCACCCCTCCCCCACACAGGTCTCTCTAATTTCTCATTTGATAACCCAGTGAAATAGGAACCTTTTGGTGACTAATTTAGATAATTACCAGTAATTAAGGCAGAATGAGCTGATTGGGGGAAAAGGTAATGACTTGGACTTGAGTGATGCCTGTGGTTCATGTGAAAGTGCGGAGCATTTATGTATGGACTTTGAAACTTGGAGAAGTCTGAGAAGGATCAACAGATCATTTTGTGTAAAAAAGGAGGACAATTACAGTGCTTTGACTTTAATTTCTAGATAAAATAACTTACCTTTATTTCTGTTAAAGAAGTAATAAGTGTGTGCCTGAGAAAAAAATTAAAGCATTAACGAGGAGTGAGCGGGGCACAGTGGCACATGCTTGCAGTCCCAGCACTCAGGAGGCTGAGGTGGTAGAATCCCTTGAGGCTCTGGAAGTTCAGGACCAGCCTGGACAACATAGTGTTGTATCAAAAATAAAAGACAAAAAATACATAGTGAAAAAATTTTTTGTCCTTGCCTTTCCTCCTGGTACCTCCCACAGGCAACCCTTGTTAAAATTTTCTGTGTGTTCAGATTCTGTATATTCAAATGTACATAAGTTTATACATACATAAGCATTTAAAAAGCCAAGCCAGCTTGTGCTGTGCAGACTTAAATAGCTTGTCTGGTTTTTTGTTTTGTTTTATTTTTAAAGGAAAAAAAAACTTTAATACAAAGTTTCAAAACAAGATTATAGGACAGTAACAATGGCTAGTACATTGAGTATTGTTATCTTCAAAGTTGTTGCTCACTTTATAATACATAGTCACGAAAAATTGACCAAACAGTATAGGTGCAAACCTTGCTTTTCAATAAACTAATAGCAATTAGTAGTAAAGTCATTTTAACTATTTTTTGTGTGTATATATGTTTATTTTTCCTTTTCCCTTCTTTTTTCCTTTCCCCCATCCTAGTTTCTCTTTCCTTTTGAACAGTTTCTTCCCATTTTACAATATCTATTTTACATTTTGAATCTTATTTACTCTTTCAGCTTTTTACACTAGGGAGACAATATGATGTTTACACATACAAGTCTGATTTATTTAACTTATCAGTGTAGCCTCAAGTTGTACCCATTTTCCTATAAAAGTCTCAGGTTTATCCTTTATGGCTGAGTAGTACGCCATTGTATAAAAATACCACATCTTTTTTATCCATTTCTAAGTTGATAGGCATTTGGGTTGTTTCCAAGGTTTAGCTATTACAAATTGTACTGCTATAAACATGGGTACACATATATCACTGTGGTATGATGTTTTCAATTCTTCTGGAAAAATACCCAGTAGGGAAATAGCTAGGTCGAATGTAACCTCTAATCCTAGTTTTTTGAGGAATCTCCGCAGTGATTTCCATCGTGGTTACACTAGTCTACACTTCCACCAACAGTGGAGGAGGGTTCTTTTTTCTCCACAGCTCCAGCATTAGTTACTGGTTGATTTCTGGATGATGGCCATTCTTAGTGGGGTGAGATGGAATCACAGTGTTGTTTTAATTTACATTTTTCAAATGACCAATGATGAACATTTTTTCATATATTTATATGCTTTATGGCTTGTCTTGGAAATTCATTTGTGCAATTATTAAAATTTATACTTCTCACTTTCTGTATTACACAGAAAGTGAGAAGTATAAATTGGAGGTATAGCATGATCTCCAGCAAAAAAAAAAAAGAACATACATGTTTGCTGATGTAGGCATTACTTTTTTTCTTGCGAAGTTTCTATAAATAGTACTTAGCTTTGACAAAAGCTAGTAATAAAAATAGTAAAAAAAAAAACTCACTTTATTAGGCATATTTTTCCTTTTGTGAAGTTTGGGTTTCTTTTTTCATTCTCTGATTTTAAAAAAGTATACCTTATTAATAAACTTGGAAAGATTTTCCTATTAGTACATACAGGCCATTGTTAGTTTTAACAGTTATATTCTGTTGTATGATGTATACAATTCCATCAACAAACATTTTATTTTTATAGTTGTCAAGTACATCTTTGAAAGCTTTATGATTGTGTCCATAAGATAAATTTCTGATCATGAAATGATGGATCAAGGCACATTTGGTTAAAATGTTTAAAAAAATACTGTCAGATATCTTTCCAAAAGACAGTGAAAATATGTAATTGTGAAGGAAAATGCATAAATGCCAGTTAATAAATACTGGGTGTTAATAAACTAAAATTTTTGCTAATAGGTTAAAAATAGTATGTCTTTATTTGATTTACCTGTCATGAGTGAAATCAAATTGTCATTGATCATTGTATGTTTTTCTGTGAATCTTTTATTTTCCTTATCTGTTCTTACCTTTTGTAGATCACCTGTCCTTTTCTTTATGATTTACACTCATTTTTAAAATTTTATGAAGAAACATACTTTTGAGTCAACAATGCCACCAAAAATTTATCCACTAAAACTCATATTTCTGTAGTCATAGCTTCTGAGTTTTAGGAAAATCTCCATTTATGATTTAAAAATGCAAAATAAAATGTTTTATTCTAGTTGTATTTTAATTTGTTTCTTAAATATTAACATCTTAAACATTTAGAATTGTTAATTAGCAGAATGGGATCCAGTTGATTGCTCTTTATGTTTCCCAAAAGATTATTCCAATACCATTTCTTGAATAAGCCTTCTTTGTCTTGATTTGGGATGCTGTGTGAGTTAGATAATAAATTTCCACAGGTGCTTGTTTTTTTTTTCATAAACTACTTAGATAAAGTCTTTCTGATAATGCTCACCTGGGACACCTGTAAATTGACAGAGTTAAACTAATTAACTTGCTGCTGTAAGGGAGACTTGCACAGCAGAGGAAGAACCTTATTTCACTGAAGAATAAACTGGGTTATAGGATTTTGGAGAAGGCTGGTGTGAAGGTAAATTTTAAATGCAGTAATATTTGATACTTTCAAAGCACACATTAGGATTGTGTCTCAGGGTTAATAAACATCAGGCCTGGCTAACAAGCGTACTCAGGGTCTTGTTTCCTTGGAGACTGCAGAGCTGGGATAAATGTGGAATGTGTATCTGGAAACCCCTTATCTGAAGCTCTGAGATGGAAATTGAGACTGCTTCTGTTTCACAATGATCCATCATTCATGCAAGAGTGGGACTGTCCATTCTTACTAGTACGGTTTCAAACAAGTTTCTGAAAGTCTGATTATGGAAAAAAATGTTCAGCATTATGTCTTTAATATCAATAGGGCATCTTTTACAGAGTTGTAGATAAGTCACTGTATTGAGTCCAAATATCAGTTTGTTTTAATTATGGTACCTATGTTTTGTAGATAATATATTTCAATATGTGTTAGGCTTTGCTCCCCTCTCAAGAATTTCACATCACGTTCACGTATTTATTTTTCAAACAATATTTAGACTAATTTTATTATTTAAATTTTTCGGATGTTGTGCTGTGTGTGTGTGTGTGTGTGTGTGTGTGTGGAGCTGGGGATGAGACCCAGAGCCTTGTGCATGCAAGGTAAGAGCTCTCCCTCTGAGCCACATCCTCAGCCCCACTTTGTGTGTGTTTGTGTGTGTGTGTGTGTGTGTGGTACTGAGACTGAACTCGGCTTTGTGCTGGCTAGGCAAGCACTCTACCACTGAACTGTATACATCCCAAGCCCCCTGAATCTTACATTCTTAAATAGATCTGATAGGTTTAGCGTATCTCTCCCCAGTTCCTCTTTTCTCAATTTCCCAGTTTCATGTTTATTTTTCCAAATTTTTAGAATACTTTTGCTAGGTTATTTACTTTAAAAAAAATACTACTTGTATTTTAACTGTGATCTTATTACATATATAAGTTACTTTGGAGAAGCTGACACATTAAGGTTGATTTTTTTCTTCTATTTCAATTACTTTTATTGCAGTAAAACATAAAAATTACCATGTTAATCATTTTTAATTTTACAGCTAAGCAGTGTTAAGTACATTTGTAGTTAGATAGTAACCACTATCCATATCCAGAACTCTTTTTTCTGCAAAGATGCAAATATATGCACTTAGTAATTCTCCATTCCCCCATCCCCATAGGCCCTGGTAACCAAAATTCAGTCTTTGATTTTTACTGTATTTCATATTAATGGAATTATATATTATTTGTCTTTTTGTGAATGGCTTATTTCTCTTAGCAGTATGTCCTCAAGGCTTGTATGTTTTGTAGCATATGTCAGAGTTCCCTTTTTAAAGCTAACTAATGTTCTTCTGTGAGTAAATACCACATTTTGCTAACTGATTCATCTGTCAGTAGACACATACTTGCTTTGCTTCCACTTGTTATTTTTCTTACTGCCGCTATGCACATGGATACACAAATACCTCTTTGAGATCCTGCTTTTAAGTAATTAGGACTTATACCAGAAATGGGAATGGTGACTCATGTGGTAATTGTCTTTAATTTTTTTGGGGGGGTGGTAGCCATACTGTTTTCTGCAGCAGCTATACATTCTTACCAGTAAAGCACAAGTGTTTGGTTTCTCCACATAGTTGGAAAAACTTGTTTTTTCTTGAATATTATTATTATACATCCTAATAGGTGTGGAGTGGCATCTCCTTGTTTGTATTTGATTAATGATTAGTGATATTAGAAATATTTTTATGTGTTTTATTTGTCATTTGTTTATCTTCTTTGGAGAAATATCTATTCAAATCTTTTCTCCACTGAATTGGGTTTATTTTTGGTGGTTGAATTTTAGTTCTCTTTATATTTTGAATATTAATCCCTTATCATATGTCTAATTCACAGTTTTATTTGCCCATTCTGTGTGTTATGTCCCCCACCACACATACAAAAGCTTCGTGTGATCATAGGTGGGGCTTTTTGAAGCTGGCTGGATCTAGGGTGATGCCGGGATTGATTTATGGTACCCTAGGATTAAGGGTGCCCTTGCCCAGGTCTGAGTGCTGCCTGCCCTAAGGGTGGATAGCCTGGATAGCTTATAAGGGACAGAAAAGGGGCCACTATTTGTCACTTGCTGCTGCTGTTTTGCTACTTTTCTGCTTTGCTGCCTTCTGCCTGCCGTAAACCATTTCTGCTCTGCCATGTGCCTCTGCCATGCCACCCTGCCTTGGAGCCAACCAGCCATGAACTGAAACTTCCACTGAGCTCCAATAAGCTTATCCCCCTTTATCTTTGAGTGTCAGGTATTTTGTCTCAGCAACAAGAAAAGTAAGACACTGTGGTTCTGCCTTTTACTCTGTTGACAGTGTCTTTTAATGCACAAACTTAAAAAATTTCAGTGAAGTCCAGCATGCTGATTGTTTTTGTTGTTGCTGCTGCTGTTGACAGCCCTTGGGGTCATATCCAAGAAATCATTGCCAAATTGAAAGTCTTAAAGCTTCTGCTCTATGTTTTCTTCTTAATGTGTATAATTTTAGAACCTATGTTTGGATCCTTAATCCATTTCCAGTCAACTTTGGATACCCTGTTATGTAAGGAACCAAACTTATTTTGCATGTGGGGATATCCAGTTTTCTCATGCCACTCGTTAAAAAATAAAAACTATGTTTTGCCCATTAAATCATCTTGATTCCTTTGCCAAAAATCATTTGACCAAAAAGTGAGGATTTATTTCTAGACTATATTCCATTCATCTGTATGTCTGTCTTTATATTGTTGGGATCACTAATATAACTTTGTAGTAAGTTTTTTGGAATTAAAAAATGTGACTCTTCCAGCTTTGTTTGTTTTTCAGGATTATTTTTGTGTATTTGAGATCTCTAAGGATTCCATGTAAATTTTAGAAAAGATTTTTTATATTTCTGTGTGAAACATTGTTGGGATTTTACTAGGTATTGCATTGAATCTGTAGTTCACTTTGGATAGTATTGGTACTTAACTGTATTACATCTTGCAGTCTATGAGCATGGAATATCTTTCTAATTGTGTTTTAATTTCAGCAGTGTTTGGTAGTTCTCATACAAATTTTTCACCTCCTTGGTTAAATTAACTCCTAAGTTTACTTTTGATGCTTTTGTAAATGGGATTGTTCATTTGTGTTTCAGATTGTTCATTTTTAGTATACTTTATAGATATCATTTATTAATTCCAACAAGGGTGTCTGTGTGCTTTGTATGTGTGAGATCTCTAGTATTTTCCACATAAAAGATCATAGCAAATGCAGAGATAATTTTACTTCTTTCTTCTCAGTTTGGATGTGTTTTACCTTTTCTTCTTTCTTGCCTGTTTGCTCGGGCTGGAACTTTAGGACTGCATTGAATGGAAGTGATAAAAGCAGGCATCCTTGCCTTTGTTCTGATATTGGTGGGCACCCTTTTGGCTTTTTAAATCCCTGTATAATGATTCTTATGGCTTACTCATTTATGTCTTTTATTATGTTGAGGAAGTTTCCTTCTATTGTTAGTTTGTTGAGTATGTGATGAAAGGTATTAAATGCTGTCCATTTGGGGTGGGGTTCTGAGAGAGGGTGTTGCTATTCAGTTGAGGCTGGCATGAATGCTAGGCTGGCCTTGAATTTCGAGCAGTGTTCCCGCATCAGCCTCTCAAGTACTGGGACTTCAGGGCTGCACCAGCATGCCCAACCTCTGTCAGATTCTTTTTTTCTGCATCAAGACGACTGAGCCCCCCTCCAGCCTTCTCATTATGTTAATGTGGTTTATTACCTTAATTGAATTTCATTTGTTGAATTAACTTTACATTTCAAGAATAAATTCCACTTGGTCGTGATATATGATAATATGCTGCTGAATTCAATTCGCTAGTATTTTCAGTTTTTTGTATCGTGGTTCATAGTAGATATTGATCTGTAGTTTTCTTGTGGTATCTTTTCCTGGCTTTGCTATCAACATAATGCTGGGCTCACAGAAGGAAGTGTTCCTTCCATTTTTAGTTTTTGGGAAAGATTGATAAGACTAGGTTTCAGCTGTTTTAATGTTTGATAGAATTCACCTTTGAAGCTGTCAGGTGGTCCTAGGCTGTTCTTCATTGGAAGATTTTTTTTTTTTTTACTATTATTGATACAGGCTCTTTTTGATTACTGATTCATTCTCCTTAGTGTATTAGGGCTCTTTAGATTTTTTTTTTTGAGAGAGAGAGAGAGGGAGGGAGAAAGGGAGAGAGAAATAGATATGGAGGTTGAGATTCAGTTATGGTACCTTTTGTGTTTCTGGCAATTTTCCTCTACGTCATGCAGTCGTTGGCCTCAGTTGTTCATAGTGTTCTTCTACAATCTTTTGTATTTCTATAGGATTGGTAGAGTGCATCCACTTTCATGGATGATTTTAGAGTGAGTCTGCTCTTTATTTCTTAAATCTATCTAAAGATTTTATTTTGTTGATTTTTTGTGAAGAACAAACTTTCACATTCATTGTTTTTCTCTATTTTTCTATTCACTTTATCTGTGCTCTAATCTATATTATGTATGTTTGTACTCCTGGTAGCTTTGGGTTTAGTTTTTCCAATTGTTTAAATTATGAAGATAAATTTTGATTTGAGATCCTTTTTAAATAAATGAATTGTTAAGAGCTTAAATATTCCCCCTTGGTCCTAGTATTTGTGTCCTATAAGTTAGTATGCTTTTTTGTTTGTTTGTTTTCATTTTTATCTATGTATTTTCTGATTTACCTTATGATTTCTTCTTTTGATTGATTTCCGTAATTTTCCAGTTTGCCATCTGTTACTGATTTCTGACTTCATCTTTTGTTGCAGAGAAACATGCTTTGTATGAAATTTTATCTTTATAAATATGTTGAGATTTTGTAGTCTATATTTTAATGTTATTAAAAAATTGGACATACTATTTCTTTGTAGTTGTAACCTTTTAATAATATGTAATTTTTCACTATTTTAACCTTTTTTGATTTAAAGTATCTTTAGTCTGAAATTAGTATAACTGCTTGTTCCTTTGTTTTTATTGGCATGGAATCATTTTCATACCATCATTATAAACCACTTTGTCACTTTGGATCTCAAGTGAGTCTTTTGTAGACAGCATATAAAAGGATCATTTTTATTCTACCAATCTCTGCCTCTTGATTAGAAAGAGTAATCCATTTCCATTTAAAATAATTTCCAATAAGGAGGAACTTCGTCATTTTACTATTTTTCTTGTACGTCATTTTTCCACATCATTTACTTTTTTATGTATTTTGTAGGTTTCATTGGTTACTATGGGGATTACATTTAAGCTCCAGTTGCAGCATTCTAATTTGAATTCATACAAGCCTAACTTTAGTAGCATACAAAAATTTTTCCTTTACAGTCGCTCACTTATTTTAGTTGCTGAAATACTATTCTCTTATATGTGAAAAGCAAAATGTATAGTTAAAAAACAGTTGTTACAATAACACTGGACTTTATAATTATGTTTACCTTTATTATGATTTTTATTTCCTCATACTTAGACCATAAGTGTCCTTTTGTTTCACCCTGCAGGACTGCATTTCTTGCAGAGCAGATTCCTGGTAATGAAATTCCTCAAGTTTTGTTTACCTGAAAGTATCTTAATTTCTTCTTCACTTTTAAAAGATAATTTTGACAGATACAGAATTCTTAGTTGACATTTTTTTAATTAGTACATATTTGCAGTACATGAATTTTATAGTCATCTTTGGGAGTTGGTACATGTACGTAATACAACTTTTTTTATAAATCTTTTTCCCTCCCTTCTTCCTCCATTTCCTCTGTTTCCCCTTTTGGCCATTCTTGTTGATATTCATCTTAGTTGATGTTTATTGCATATCATGTCCACATTCATGAAGTTATCAGAACCTTGTACATGGCATATCTTCACTCTACCTATTTCCCCATTCCCTCCCTGTCACCCCTGTGTCCTTGGTCCTGTGGTGCCTTTCCCATTTGCAAGAAATCCATCCCCTTGTCTCCTTCTGGCATTCTTTTATTTTGATCTTAGTTTTTACTTTGCTTTACTTAGATGACAGATGCAGTATGGTTTTCAGATTTGTGTGTCTGGTTAATTTGACTCAACATTTTCCATATGCATGTGTTTTCCTATAGCTGTCTCAAACTCACCCTTCTTTATAACCAAGTAGTATTCCATTATATATAGATACCATATTTTCTTTATCCAGTCATCTGTTGATAGATATACTGGCTATTTTCAGGATTTAGCTACTATGAATTGTACTGACATGAACATTGGTATGCATGTACTGGTGTAGCGTGTCTTAAAATTTTTGGGAAAGATACCTAGGACAGGGGAGAGCTGGGTCATTTGGAATTTCTAATTTTAGTTCTTTGAGAAATCTTCATATTGATTGCTGTTAATGGTTATTTATTTGGACTTGCTCTGTTTTCCTGATGTGGGCATTGATTGTAATGAACTTTCTTCTTGGAACTGCTTTCCATTGACTCTACTTGGAGTTTTTGTTTCCTCTGAGTTTTTAGCTATGTTAGTTTCATTATTTCTATTAAGAATATTCTTGCATATTTTCTGGAGTGCTGGTTTAGCACTCCTGTATCTTTTGAGCTGGTCTTTTTTATGGAAAGTTTTTATTTCTCCATCTATTTTGAGGGATAGCTTTGCTGAAAAATTTAAACTGGGTTGAAAGTTATTTGCTCTTAAGGCTTGAAATGCTTTAGACTCTCCTGGCCTTAAAGGTTTGTGTTAAGAAGTCTGTTGTAATTTTGATTGGTTTATCTTCATATGTGGTTTTTCATATTTCTCTGATTGCTTTTAAAATTCTAGTTTTTTTGCTGGATATCTGGCAATTTAATAAGGATATGCATTGGGTGCAGCTTTTTTTTTTTAAGATTTTTTTTTATTTTAAAGATAGTAAAATCCAACAAAACAGAACAAAGCCAATCAAAACAATGCAGCAAAATTGGTACAGAATTTCAAAGCAGGATACTAGGAAAACAACAATAGCTACCATAGGGTATCTTGTTATCTTCACAATAGTTGTCCATTCCATCAGGTATAGCAAACTCAAACCAAAAACAAAACAGAATAAAACCAATCAAAACAGAATATTGAATAAAGCAAAACAATGAATCAGAGCGAGGCAAAACAGTGAGAACAATATTGGACTTCAAAGACAAGATATAAGGAAATCCCCCATATTTGCTGTATTGTGTACTGTCATCCTCCTAAGAGATACTCAGACCACCAGCTCTAGGCCTGAAAAATCAACCAAACAATACAACAGTTTAGTTGCTTTTTGTGCCTTAGTTGCTATCAACTCAGCCTGTCCTCTGAACCAGCCAGTTGCTTAAGTGTGTTGGGGGCAGACACAGTATTTGATTCTCAGCCCTCACGCAGGTAGGCTCACAGGAGCCGCTGACTTTTCTCTCCCTGAAACCCATGCCAGCTTGAGCGGCTTACCAGAAAGGCTGGCTAGTTGGTGGATTCTCCCAGTCCCAGCATGGCCGATTTCAGGTGCTGCTTTTTTCATAATTGTTTCATGTTCCATGTTGCTTACTTGTATTTTAAGCTCTTTTCTTATATTTGCAAAAGTTTCTCCTATGATTTTTTTTTTTTTTTTTTTTTTTTTTTTTTT